>CAHIKZ030000566.1:937500-947500 GCA_903632075.3 Acanthosepion pharaonis
GAAGTGTTTCTGTTTTCTATCTTCCCTTCCATCTTGAAGGTGGGGGATAGGGGGATAGAGTGTTACCAGCTGTTTAAACCTTTGTCTTCCATCTTGAAGCTGTTTGAAACTTCTATCTTCCCTTCCATCTTGTTTACCAGCTGTTTAAAACTTCTATCTTCCCTTCCATCTTGAAGGTGGGGGGATAGAAGTGTTTACCAGCTGTTTAAAAAATCTTCCCTTCCATCTATCTGTTTAAAACCCTTCCTTCCATCTTGAAGGATGGGGGGTTTAAAACTTCTATCTTCCCTTCCATGGGGGGGAAGTGTTTACCAGCTGTTTAAAATCTTCCCTTCCATCTTTCTATCTTCCTCTTCCCTTCCATCTTGAAGGTGGGGGGGCTGTTTAAAACTTCTATCTTCCCTTCCATCTTGAAGGTGGGGATAGAAGTGTTTACCAGCTGTTTAAAACTTCTATCTTCCCTTCCATCTTGAAGGTGGGGGGAGTGTTTACCAACTGTTTAAACCTTTTATCTTCCCTCCCATCTTGAAGGTGGGGGGATAGTGTTTACCAGCTGTTTAAAACTTCTATCTTCCTTCCATCTTTGGGGGATAGAAGTGTTTACCAGCTGTTTAAAACTTCTATCTTCCTTCCATCTTGAAAGGGGGATGAAGTGTTTATCTTCCCTTCCATCTTGAAGGTGGGGGGGATAGGGGTTTAGAACTGTTTAAAACTTCTATCTTCCCTTCCATCTTGAAAACCAGCTGTTTAAAACTTTATCTTCCTTCCATCTTGAAGGTGGGGGGGTTTAAAACTTCTATCTTCCTTCCATCTTGAAGGTGGGGATAGAAGTGTTTACCAGCTGTTTAAAACTTCTATCTTCCCTTCCATCTTGTTTACCAGCTGTTTAAAACTTCTATCTTCCCTTCCATCTATCTTACCCTGTTTCCATCTTCCCTTCATTGAAGGTGGGGGATAGAATTGGGGATCTTCCTTCCATCTTGAAGGTTGGGGATAGAAGTGTTTACCAGCTGTTTAAAACTTCTATCTTCCCTTCCATCTTGAAGGTGGGGATAGATAGAAGTGTTTACCAGCTGTTTAAAAAATCTTGAAGGTGGGGGATAGAAATGTTTACTATTTCTTCCTTCCCTTCCATCTTGAAGGTGGGGGGATAGAAGTGTTTACCAGCTGTTTAAAACTTTTCTTCCTTCCATCTTTTAAAACTGTTCTATCTTCCCTTCCATCTTGAAGGTGGGGGGGGTTTACCAGCTGTTTAAAACTTCTATCTTCCCTTCCATCTTGAAGGTGGGGGGATGTGTTTACCAGCTGTTTAAAACTTCTATCTTCCCTTCCATCTTGAAGGTGGGGGGATAGAATTGTTTACTGTTTAAAACTTCTATCTTCCCTTGTTTAAAACTTCTATCTTCCCTTCCATCTTGAAGGTGGGGGGTTTACCAGCTGTTTAAAACCATCTTCCCTTCCATTTAAAGGGTGTTTACCAACTGTTTAAAATCTTCCCTTCCATCTTGAAGGTGGGGGGATATTCTGCCTCACCTTCCATTATTGTTTACCAGCTGTTTAAAACTTCTATCTTCCCTTCCATCTTGAAGGTTGGGGGGATAGAATTGTTTACCCTGTTTGAAACTTCTATCTTCCCTTCCATCTTGTTTAAACCAGCTTTTAAAACTACTATCTTCCTTCCATCTTGAAGGTGGGGGGATAGCTATTTAAAACTTCTATCTTCCTTCCATCTTGAAGGTGGTGGGGATAGAAGTGTTTACCAGCTGTTTAAAACTTCTATCTTCCCTTCCATCTTGAAGGTGGGGGATAGAAGTGTTTACCAGCTGTTTAAAACTTCTATCTTCCCTTCCATCTTGAAGGTGGGGGGATAGAAGTGTTTACCAGCTGTTTAAACCTTTTATCTTCCCTCCCATCTTGAAGGTGGGGGGGATAGAAGTGTTTACCAGCTGTTTAAAACTTCTATCTTCTCTTCCATCTTGAAGGTGGTGGGGATAGAAGTGTTTACCAGCTGTTTAAAACTTCTATCTTCCCTTCCATCTTGAAAGGGGGGGGGGATCTTCCTTCCAAGGTGAAATGTTTACCAGCTGTTTAAAACTATCTTCCCTTCCATCCAGCTGTTTAAAAATCTTCCCTTCCATCTTGAAGGAGGGGGATATCTTACCAGCTGTTTCCATCCTTCCATCTTGAAGGTGGGGGGGGATAGTAGTGTTACCAGCTGTTCTTATCTTCCTTCCATCTTTGGGGGGATAGTGTTTACCAACTGTTTAAAACTTCTATCTTCCTTCCATCTTGTAGGTGGGGGATTAAGTGTTTACCTGTTTAAAATCTATCTTCCTTCCATCTTGTTAGAAGTGTTTACCAACTGTTTAAAAACTTCCTTCCATATCTTCCCTTCCATCTTGAAGGGGGGGGGTTTACCAGTGTTTTATCTTCCCTTCCATCAGCTGTTTAAAACTGTTTCTATCTTCCCTTCCATCTTGAAGGTGGGGGATAGGGGTTTAAAACTTCTATCTTCTCTTCCATCTTGTTTAGAAGTGTTTACCAGCTGTTTAAAACTTCTATCTTCCTTCCATCTTTTAAGTGTTTACCAGCTGTTTAAAACTTCTTATCTTCCCTTCCATCTTGAAGGTGGGGGATAGAAGTGTTTACCAGCTGTTTAAAACTTTCTATCTTCCTTCCATCTTGAAGGTGGGGGAAGGGTGTTTACCAGCTGTTTAAAACTTCTATCTTCCCTTCCATCTTGAAGGTGGGGGGGATAATTGGGGGTTTAAAACTTCTATCTTCCCTTCCATCTTGAAGGTGGGGGATTGTTTACCAGCTGTTTAAAACTTCTATCTTCCCTTCCATCTTGAAGGTGGGGGAATTGTTTAACAGCTGTTTTTAAAACCTATCTTCCTTCCATCTTGAAGGTGGGGGGATAGATGTGTTTACCAGCTGTTTAAAACTTCTATCTTCCCTTCCATCTTGAAGGTGGGGGGATGAATGTGTTTACCAGCTGTTTAAAACTTCTATCCCTTCCATCTTGAAGGAGGGGGGATAGAATTGTTTAAAACCTTCCCTTCCATCTTGAAGGTGGGGGATATGGTGTTTACCAGCTGTTTCTTCCCTTCCATCTTGAAGGTGGGGGATAGGGGGTTTAAAACTTCTATCTTCCCTTCCATCTTGAAGGTGGGGGGATAAGTGTTTACCAGCTGTTTAAAACTTCTATCTTCCTTCCATCTTGAAGTTTACCAGCTGTTTAAAACTACTATCTTCCCTTCCATCTTGAAGGTGGGGGATAGAAGTGTTTACCAGCTGTTTAAAACTCTTCCCTTCCATCTTCCCTGTTTCCATCCTTGAAGGTGGGGGATAGAAAGCTGTTTAAAACCAGCTGTTTAAAACTTCTACTTCTTCCCTTCCATCTTGAAGGTGGGGGGATAGAAGTGTTTACCAGCTGTTTAAAAATCTTCCTTCCATCTTGAAGGTGGGGATAGAAAGTGTTTACCAGCTGTTTTAAAACTACTATCTTCCCTTTCATCTTGAAGGTGGGGGATAGAAGCTGTTTACCAGCTGTTTAAAACTTCTTTCTTCCTTCCATCTTGAAGGTGGGGGATAGTGTTTACCAGCTGTTTAAAACTTCTATCTTCCCTTCCATCTTGAAGGTGGGGGGGGTTTACCAGCTTTTAAACCTTTTATCTTCCTCCCATCTTGAATGGGGGATAGAAGTTTACCATATCTTCTCTTCCATCTTGAAGGTGGGGGATAGAAGTGTTTACCAGCTGTTTAAAACTTCTATCTTCCCTTCCATCTTGAAAGGATGGGGTTTAAAACTTCTATCTTCCCTTCCATCTTGAAGGTGGGGGGATAGAAATGTTTGTTTACCAGCTGTTTAAAATCTTACCAGCTGTTTTAAAACTATCTTCCCTTCCATCTTATCTTCCTTCCATCTTGAAGGTTTACCAGCTGTTTAAAACTTCTATCTTCCTTCCATCTTGAAGGTGGGGGGGTTTAGCTGTTTAAAACTTCTATCTTCCTTCCATCTTGAAGGTGGGGGAATGTTTACCAACTGTTTAAAACTTCTATCTTCCCTTTCATCTTGAAGGATGGGGGGAGCTGTTTAAACTTCTATCTTCCCTTCCATCTTGAAGGTGGGGGGGATAGAAGTGTTTACCAGCTGTTTAAAACTTCTATCTTCCCTTCCATCTTGAAGGGGGGATAGAAGTGTTTACCAGCTGTTTAAAACTTCTATCTTCCCTTCCATCTTGAAGGTGGGGGGATAGAAGTGTTTACCAGCTGTTTAAAACTTCTATCTTCCCTTCCATCTTGAAGGAGGGGGGGATAGAAGTGTTTACCAGCTGTTTAAAACTTCTATCTTCTTCCATCCCTATCTTCCTTCCATCTTGAAGGTGGGGGGATTGTTTACCAGCTGTTTTAAAACTTCTATCTTCCCTTCCATCTTGAAGGTGGGGGATAGAAGTGTTTACCAGCTGTTTAAAACTTCTATCTTCCTTCCATCTTGAAGGGGGGGGGGTGTTTAGAAGCTGTTTTACCTTCCATCTTGAAGGTTTAGAATTGTTTACCAGCTGTTTAAAATCTATCCCTTCCATCTTGAAGGTGGGTGTGTTTACCAGCTTTTAAAACTTCTATCTTTTCCATCTTGAAGGTGGGGGCTGTTTAAAACTTCTATCTTCCTTCCATCTTGAAGGTGGGGGATAGAAGTGTTTACCCTATTTAAAACTCTATCTTCCTTCCATCTTGAAGGTGGGGGGGGGTTACCAACTGTTTAAAACTTCTATCTTCCCTTCCATCTTGAAGGTGGGGGAAGTTTACCAGCTGTTTAAAAATCTTCCTTCCATCTTGAAGGTGGGGGGGATAGAAGTGTTTACCAGCTGTTTAAAACTTCTATCTTCCTTCCATCTTGAAGGTCTTGTTTACCAGCTGTTTAAAACTTCTATCTTCCCTTCCATCTTGAAGGTGGGGGGATAGAAGTGTTTACCAGCTGTTTAAAACTTCTATCTTCCCTTCCATCTTGAAGGGGGGGGATAGAAGTGTTTACCAGCTGTTTAAAACTTCTATCTTCCCTTCCATCTTGAAGGTGGGGGATAGCTGTTTAAAACTGTTTAAACTTCTATCTTCCCTTCCATCTTGAAGGTGGGGGGGATAGAATTGTTTACCAGCTGTTTAAAACTTCTATCTTCCCTTCCATCTTGAAGGTGGGGGGATAGAAGTGTTTACCAGCTGTTTAAAACTTCTATCTTCCCTTCCATCTTGAAGGTGGGGGGATAGAAGTGTTTACCAGCTGTTTAAAACTTCTATCTTCCCTTCCATCTTGAAGGTGGGGGGGTAGAAGTGTTTACCAGCTGTTTACAACTTCTATCTTCCCTTCCATCTTGAAGGGGGGGATAGAAGTGTTTAAGAGCTGTTTAAAACTTCTGCCACCCCTTTAATCTTGAAGTGGGGGATAGAAGTGTTTAACAGCTGTTTAAAATTTCTATCTGTTAAACACTTCTATCCACCGCCTTCATGAAAGAAGGGAGGAAGTGTTTAACAGCAGTTAAACATTACCCTCATTCTTTCGTTTTATCATTCATGCATTTTCTCACTGAAACCAAGTAGTGTCATTTCTCCTCTTTCCATGAGATCAAAACGGAATAGTCCATTATATATGAAATATTGGCGACAGACATTAAACACTTCTATCTTCCCTTCTTTCTTTCTTTCTTTCTTTCCTTCTTTCTTTCTTTCTTTCTTTCTTTCCTTCTTTCGTTCTTTCTTTCTTTCCTTCTTTCTTTTTCTCATTGATACCAAGTAGTGTTCTTACCGCTCTTTTCACGCGATCAAAACAGAATAGTCCATTATATATGAAGTATTGGCGACAGACATTTAGCACTTCTATCTTCCTTTTTTTTCTTTCTTTCTTTCTTTCTTTCTTTCTTTCTTTCTGTCTTTCTTTTTTTCATTCATTTTCTCACTGACACCAAGTAGAGTCTTTCTCTCTCTTTCCACATGATCAAAACCTCCATCTTTATCTTAATAAAAATTAAAAAATAATTCACCAGACTAGTTATTTTTTTCTAATTTTCTTTATGGTAACAAGATTTTTGGCGATTGTCTTACTCACTTTTCGTCCTTCGATACTTAGCTTTTCGGCCTTATGGCTGGCATCAAAGTGTAGTATCTGCCCTCGGGCGGATAAAGTAAATATCATCGCTCAGTTGTGTCTCTGTCTTCGGACCGAGCACAACTTTGCTGAGGGGTGCCCGGTCTCGAGAAACTGCTGCCTGTGTCAGTGGCCCCTCTCATTACATTAAATAGGGGAAATTGATAGTATTATCGATGCTAGTACTGGCTGCGGTTGTGGGGGCTGGGATGTTTTTGAACCTGGCCGGGGTGCACTGGAACGGGCTACATACATTAAACTAACCTCGAGTGACATCCAGCCAGCGGAGGATGGCAAGAAAGCACAATCACTTCTCGGTCTTCTGGCTGAGATAAAAGTATAGTATCGGTTCTTATCACCTGAATCTTATCCTCCTCTCTCTATTTTTCTGTCTCTCTATCTTTCTCTCGCTTTCTTTCTCTCTCTCTCTCTCTCGCCTTCACTTTTTCTGTCTTTCTTTATTTTATTTTCGCACTGAACTCAAGATATGTTTTCTCCCATCTTTCCACGCGATCAAAACGTAATAGTCCATTATTTGTGAGGTATTAGCTGGCGTTTAACAGTTCTTTCTTTCTTTCTTTCTTTTTATTTTTTCTTTCTTTCTTTCCTCCCTTCTTTCTTTCTTTCTTTCTTTCCTTCTTTCTTTCTAGCCTTACGAACATAAGCAAAATGATAATTAAAAAATAATTCAGCAGACGTGTCTATTTTATTATTATTATTATGTTTGAAAAATGGCGGTCACCATCTCTTCTAAGCTTTATGATTAAGATCAAAGTGTAGTATCTGTTCTTATCAGCTTAATCTGATTCTCTTTCTCTCTCTCTCTCTCTGCACTTATATCTTTCTTTCTTTCTTTCTATCTTCATTATCTCACTGAAACCAAGTAGTGTTTCCTTCTATTTGCACACGATCAAAACGGAATAGTTCATTATTTATGAAATATTGACAGGGCGTAACGGTCGTGAGAATTAATGTAGGGAGGAACAATAATAATAATAATAATAATAATAATAATAATAATAATCTAACGCGAAAAGAAATTGCGAATATACCAGACTTGTCGACAGCAGGTTTTATGAGACACTATTCAGCAGACATCCCATTTAAAGCAATTTGCAATATAGTATGTCCCGAAGCGCTTATTCCGTGTTTACTACGAAATAATTTTTTGTCCCTTTTTCGACTTTCCAAAATGGACGATTTGTTTATTTCACATTAACTATCAGTAGGTTTCGTAAATTATATGCCGTGTTTAAAAAAAAAAAAAGAAGAAGCCTCCGGGCATCCTAAGAATATCTGACAAACTTCTTATCTGAGCTGTTACCTCTGTCTTGAAAGTGCGCTCTAGCTGATGGCCGAAATAATGGCGACTTTACCTCGGGCGGTTTTCAATTCCTAGCCTATGTCTTTTCTGTTCGTCATCATTTCTCATGGTGATTCGAGATTTCCTTTCTAACAAATGGCTGTTTCATCTCGATTTCCATCACAAACAACATTTACCCCATTTCTTCATATGATTAGAAATTATGATTATGAAATGTCCTATGATTATGAATTATGATTACGAAATGGCCTATGATTACAAAATTATGATTAAAATAACCTATGATTACAAAATATGATTATCAAATGCCCTACGATTACAAATTATTTTTTTTAAAAAACATAAGTAATATTTCGTGTCTGATGAGTTGGTAGAACAATGAAACTTAAGTCGAACTCGAAATATAGGTATATGTATATTTATTAATATATATATATATATATATATATTATATATATATATATATATAAAAACTATGAACCTATATATATATATATATATATATATATATATAACTATGAACGTAAAAGAACCAGGCAAACCTACCTAGGTTTCACCTACGCGGATCGTGAGGGTACGTCGGCGTACCCTGACGATCCGCGTAGGTGAACCCTAGGTAGGTTTGTCTGGATCTTTAGGTTCATAGTTAGATTTGGTCTACTTACTGTATTGAGCAATTTCTTTAGTTATTTTTACTTTACTCATGTCGGAGGGTTTTTCCTTTAGACTCTGAGCTTGGATTCTGGACGATTGTTTTCGCCTGAATTACATGTTCTTAGTTCTTTCTTTTTTATTCGTTATTTTTTTCTTGGTATTGGTTTGTCTATTTACAAGCCAAAACACCTAAGGTTTTTCTGGATGAGTGTACATACTTATATTTATAAGATATATATATATATATATATATATATATATATATATATATATATATAGTTAAATTAAAATTCCTAGTTCTGTTTCATTCTCATGCGATTTTTTGTAACCAAAAATCGTTTGCGAATGAAAAATAACTAGTGATTTTAATTTAATTTTATAATTATATTTAAAACTTCTGTTTCTGAAACATAGTAATTCCTGTGTGGCGATGGGACGATATTTTTAAATTACTAAATTTATAATTTTTAGGCTCTGTGAAATTTTATTGAGCACTGTTTTTTTTTAAATAAATTTAATTAATAAGAACACCGGATTATAAATCTTACTGTTCTTTCCCATTATTTTAACACACACATATATACGCACACACACACACACACACACACACACACACGCACACACACACACACACACATATCACACACACACACACACACACACACATATATATATATATATATATATTTATATATATATATATTAGACATGTCTTATTGAATAATTTAGACAAATTTTGTCTACTTATTTTCAATAGGATCTTCTCATATTCACGAACAAGCTTCTTAGTATCCTTATTAAAGTAAAAAGAGAAAATTACCTTGTTGATACAAATTCATTTATTCCGAGTACCTTCGACCTTAATACAATATCATCATCAGAGTTTTACTTTTCGAGACTAATAATAATAATAATGATAATAATAATAATAACTTCACTAATTATATTGTTAAAGATATTCTATTTGAAATTTTAATACAAAGCAAATAAATTCTTCAATGAGCCTTAAACATTAATCTTTTATATTGCAATCAAATGCAATAAAATAATTACAAACAAGATGAAAATATCCTTAAAAGATATTAAATTCTAATATATCCACCACAGATCATAGTAAAAACATAAAATTAATTATATACTCTGCTGGATTCAATATATCCGATTTGATCATTCGTAAAGACCAACTAACAAGTTCGAAAAACCAAATGTCCCTTGGAAGATTATATCTGTCTATATTCACAATTTAGGAAAATTTTTGTTGATAACGTCTCTGTACTTTTTCATGAAAATAATAAACATAAAGTAAAAACAATTCTTAAAGTTATTTATATTAAAAATGGAAAACAACCCTTAAAAAAATTATGAATACTGCATGTTTGAAACGTTTTCAGTAGATAATTTAAAATAGCTCGTTTTCAACTAGTACTTTTAAATAGATTTTTAAAGAAGAAAATAATTGTACATTTCATAACTTAGTTACCTAACTCGATGTTTCCATCGTGAAATTTAAATCATACAATGCATAACCTTATCGTTTTTCACTTTACCGGGAAAAAGTTTAACCTTCAGATGAAAACAAAAGTTTTGACTTAGAAGGATGAAAAACACAACAGTTTTTGTCTTGGAAAAAACAAGACCGTGATGACGTCATTATGCAGAATGTGCTCAGAATAGATGAATATGTATCAACATGGTAATTTTCTCTTTTACTTGAATAAGGATACTAAGAAAATTGTCCGTGAATATTAGAGGATCCTATTGAAAATAAGTAGACAAAACTTTTCTAAATTATTCAGTGAGACATGTCTTGATGAAAACATGCTTCCAAAATATACGCAATATATATATATATATATATATATACATTTATATATATATATATA
>CAHIKZ030000566.1:952500-985000 GCA_903632075.3 Acanthosepion pharaonis
ATATAATAGTTAATGATGCAGCAATCTAGTTGTGGTGGTTGATACTTTAATGTCCGACATCGACTGACTCACCAATTCACTGAGCCCTGGCGACTGCTACTACTACTACTTATTATAGTTGGGAGAGTCTATTAACTATAGAATAGGTGTGTTCCAGTATAACATCCCCCCTAAAACTTTACTCCGTAGGAGTAAAAAGTTTTATTTATTTATTTTTCATTTTTTACAGGAAAGAAAAAACAACAATTTTTAGCAACATCGTAGCGTATTTCGTACGTTTTTTGATTCACTTTTAAATGATCAGTTGCCTTTCTTTTTTTTTTCTGGATCGGCGTACCTCAGGTAAAATTGTTGCAGGCGTTGTTAGATCAAACGTATTGAAAAACACCTCCATCGGCGTTTTTTCCGCGGAACCGCTGTCAACCACGTCTGAAAAACGTCGTCTGATCTGGTTACTGCACGTGAGTTTTTCTCCTTTCACCAAGTACATCATATTGCCAATCCGCTTTTCTATTTTTTTATACCTCCATAATGTTACCAGAAACAACCTTCTGCTTATTGTTCCAGTATAACAATAGTGTACTTAATTCTTCAATTAATGATTGAATAAGCACATGACGAGATCTGACAATAGAATATCCTTAGAAAATTCCCCTATCACATCGTTAAATATTTGAGTTTAGCAACTTTAAGAAAATATTGCATTAACAATCATAACTATGAAAGCCGGTCTTTATTTTAAGACGTATGTGTACACAAATGAATAGGGACAGATTCAGTGACAGTCCGTTGCAGTTTCATAACTGGATTCCACATGTCTCATTCCATTTGTGCCGCAGAAGAAGGTCATGAAATCAAGTGTGTGGGTCACTTCCTGGCAAGTCGAGGTCCACCCTCAATAAATATCCGCCATCGTCACTTTCTTCTACTCTGATATTCTTTCACCTCCAGTCATCTCTTGCAAAGCCAAGCGGCGATATGGAGTGGATGATGGGAGCAGGTTTTAGTGAATCTGGAAGCTTCTTGTGGCCTGAACCCGCACGATGGCGCCAAATGCAGTCATCAACGCCATCATCATAAAGGAAGCGGTCAGCAAAGAAGAAATTAAATTGTTGGAAACGAGACACAACCAACGAGCAGAATGTACAATTCAATAGAAATCATTGCCTTTACGTTCCGACATTATTATTATCGAATGGATTTTCATTATACATTCAAGAAACTTAATCCTCTTCTAATGGTTTCATTAGTTCTTGACCGCTGACAATCCCTTCTTTCAGAATTCCCAATTGGTGTTTTTATACTAAAGTCATTAACAACGCATTTCCATTAATCACACTGCCTTATCATGTCAGTATCACTTGTACTAATTCCTGACCACTGACAATCCCTTTTCAGTCTTTTCAATGTTTTTAATAGTAAAAATATTAACAATGCATATCCATTAGTCATATTGTCTTATCCTCTCAGTAACTCCAGTACTAATTCCTGACCACTGACAATACCTTTTTCAGTCATTTCAATGTTTTTAATTGTAAAAATATTTACAATGCATTTCTATTATTCATATTGTCTTATCCTGTCAGTAATGCTTGTACTAATTCCTGACCACTGACAATCCCTTTTTTAGGTTTTCATTGATCATTTTATAGTAAAACCATTAACAATGCTATTTCATAATGTATATAGTCTTATCCTGTAATTAAAATTTGCATTAATTCCTGACTACTGACAATCCCTTTTTTCAGCTTTTTCCATGCGTTTTTATAGAAAAACCATTAACAATGCATTCTGGATGCAACAGGCTTATTTTACCATGAACGACCACATTAATTCGTAACAACTGGCAAAGTGTCTTCGGGATTTCTATAGTAAAACCATTAACTATGTATTTCTCTTATACATATAACCTTATTCTATCAGTCATTAAATTTCTTTACGATTTACTATATAAAAAATAATTAAAAACAAAAACTGGTTCATATTTTACATAAAGCCTTTTTCAAATACTTTATTTGAAGAAAAATATTCATTAATTAAGGTTTTAGTCCTTAATGAATTACTTTTATTCGGTTATAGAAAATTTAAGTTTATATGGTGCTGAGTTGTGTCGATCCTGAGTAGTGCCGACGGTGTTGAGTCGGCGGTGTTGAGGTGTCCCTTACCGTGTTCTAATAACCACCATATCTCAGACATGTATATTCAAATGCAATAATAAACAAAAAAATAACAATTTCGATTTATAATTGTCATGTCTGTATGTGAAGTCGTTCCTCTGGGAAGTGTGCAAGATACTGCAATTTGACCATACGGAACTATGTTATAGTTACATGCAAGTAAATGTCTAGGCATTAAAACAGTAACCCATTTTTTTTTTTTTTTTTGGTTTAAATCATAGCCGAAGAATTCAAATACATTCTGGATTGATAGAGTTTTTTTTTTTTTTTTTTTTTTATAAAAATCTTCAGCAATGGTTTATATAAATGATCATTGTAGACCTCAACTGGAACTTGAATCTCCATAGTCGTTTCAGGCAAGGCGCTTCATTCAGAGTAGAAGCGTTTATGTTCTGGTCGCCATGTTTTCGGTCATCTGTGTGAATAGGTATATCAATTTATTGTCAGGTTAATTACTTGCGATCATTTCACAATTATCTATGTGCCAACATCCTAATTCTTCCTTCCCCTACACCATTGCTTCTTTCATTGATTTTCTTTTTATAAATTGGATCCAGTTTTTCTTCTTTTTTTAATTAATGCCATTTATCACTTCTGAAAACTTCAATTAAAGCGTCTTAAAATCTTTCGCCATTGTTTTATTCTCTTTCTTCTTTGTTATTGTCCTTTCTTCTTTGTCTTCTATATTTTTCCTCCTTCATTTTAAAATCTTTCGCCATTGTTCTATTCTCTTTCTTCTCTGTTATTGTCCTTTCTTCTTCGTCTTCTATATTTTAACCTTTTTCTTGGCGCCTTCTCCTGCTTCCTGATCTTGCTCGTTTTCTTCTTTTCATATTTCGATTTCCTTCTTCATCTTCTTCTTCTTCATCTTCTTCTTCTGCTCATTTTCTTTTTCTTTTTTCTTCATCTTCTTCTTCTGCTCATTTTCTTTTTCTTTTTTTTCTTCGTTCTTCTGCTGATTTTCTTCTTCCTCGTCGTCTTCTTATTTTCTTCTTCTTCTACTTCCTTCTTTGTCTTCTGCTTTTTCTTACTATTATTTTTTCTTCATCGTCGTCGTCTTCTGCTGCTTATTTTTTTCTTCTTTCTTCTTCTCTGTCTTCTGTTTATTACTTCTTCTTCTTCTTCGTCTTCTGCTTATTTCTTCTTCTTCTTCTTCATTGTCTTCTGGTTATTTCTTCTTGTTGTTATTTCTTCTTCTTCTTCTTCTTCTTCTTCTTCGTCCTCTTATTTCTTCTTCTTCTTCTTCTTCTTCATCCTCTTCTGGTTATTTTTTTTTCTTCTTCTTCTTCTTCTTCTTCGGTTCTTCTTCTTCTTCTTCTTTTCTTCTTCTTCATTCTTCTTCTTCTTCTTCTTCTTCTTCTTCTGGTTATTTCTTCTTCTTCTTCTTCTTCTTCGTCTTCTGGTTTTTCTTCTCTGGTTATTTCTTCTTCTTCTTCTTTCTTCTTCTTCTTCTTGTTGTTATTTTTTTTTTCTTCTGGTTATTTCTTTTTCTTCTTCTTCTTCTTCGTCTTCTGCTTATTTCTTCTTCTTCTGGTTATTTCTTCTTCTTCTTCTGGTTATTTCTTCTTCTTCTTCGTCTTCTTCTTTTTTCTTCTTTTTCTTCTTCTTCTTCTTCTTCTTCTTGTTATTTCTTCTTCTTCTTCTTCTTCTTCTTCTGGTTATTTCTTTTTCTTCTTCTTCTTTTTCTTCGTCTTCTGGTTATTTCTTCTTCTTCTGGTTATTTCTTCTTCTTCTTCTTCGTCTTCTTCTTTTTTTTCTTTTCTTCTTTTTCTTCTTCTTCTTTTATTTCTTCTTCTTCTTCTTCTTCTGGTTATTTCTTTTTCTTCTTCTTCTTCTTCTTCTTCTTCTTCGTCTTCTTATTTCTTCTTCTGGTTATTTCTTCTTCTTCTAGTCTGTTATTTCTGTTGATTTTTCTTCTTCTCAAGTTTATGGCACAATTTGGATTTCTTCAATTCAATTTCTTCGTTCTTCATTCAGACAACTTTTCTTCTTTCTTTATTTATTTATTTCTTTTCTTCTGTTATTCTTTTCTTCTTCTTCTTGTTTCTGGAGGTAATTGCAGGACGGGAAATAGATAGATCTTTCATTATTTTATATTTTTTCTTTCTTCTTCTTCTTCTTATTCAAGAATTTCTTCTTTTAACGCATCTCTTTTCTATTCTTCTTCTCATGCGTTTCTTCATGATTCTTCTCCCGGGCCAGATCCTGGTATTTTTATTTTATTTTATTTTATTTTTTTTTTTTTCTCATTTCTTTCTTCTGGTTATTTCTTCTTCTTCTTCTTCTTCTTTCTTCTTCTTATTTCTTCTTCTTCTTTTTCTTCTTTTCTTCTTCTGGTTATTTCTTCTTGTTTATTTCTTCTTCTTCTTCTTCATCTTCTTTTTTCTTCTTCTTCTTCTTCTTCTTCTTTGTTATTTCTTCTTCTTCTTCTTCGTCTTCTGGTTATTTCTTCTTGTTATTTCTTCTTCTTCTTCTTCTTCTTCTTCTGGTTATTTTTTTTTCTTCTTCTTCTTCTTCTTCTTCGTCTTCTGCTTATTTCTTCTTCTTCTTCTTCTTCATCATCGTCTTCTGGTTATTTCTTCTTCTTATTATTTCTTCTTCTTCTGGTTATTTCTTCTTCTTCTGGTTATTTCTTCTTCTTCTTCGTCTTCTTCTTTTTTCTTCTTTTTCTTCTTCTTCTTCTTCTTCTTCTTGTTTTCTTCTTCTTCTTCTTCATCGTCTTCTGGTTATTTCTTCTTCTTCTGGTTATTTCTTCTTCTTCTGGTTATTTCTTCTTCTTCTTCGTCTTCTTTTTTCTTCTTTTTCTTCTTCTTTTTCTTCTTCTTGTTATTTCTTCTTCTTCTTCTTCTTCTTCTGGTTATTTCTTTTTCTTCTTCTTCTTCTTCTTGTTATTTCTTCTTCTTCTTCTTCTTCTTCTTCTTCTTCTTCTTGTTATTTCTTCTTCTTCTTCTTCTTATTTCTTCTTCTTCTTCTTCATCGTCTTCTGGTTATTTCTTCTTCTTGTTGTTATTTCTTCTTCTTCTGGTTATTTTGCTTTCTTCTTCTTCTTTTCTTCTTCTTTTTCTTTTCTTTTCTTCTTCTTGTTATTTCTTCTTCTTCTTCTTCTGGTTATTTCTTCTTCTTCTTCTTCTTTTATTTCTTTGTTCTTTTCTTTTCTTCTTCTTCTTCTTCTTGTTATTTTTCTTCTTCTTCTTCTTCTTCTTCTTCTTGTTGTTTCTTCTTCTTCTTCTTCTTCTTCTTATTTCTTTTTCTTCTTCTTCTTCTTCTTCTTCTTCTTCTTCTGGTTATTTCTTCTTCTTCTTCTTCGTCTTCTTATTTCTTCTTCTTCTTCTTCTTCATCGTCTTCTGGTTATTTCTTCTTCTTGTTGTTATTTCTTCTTCTTCTTCTTCTGGTTATTTCTTTTTCTTCTTCTTCTTCTTCTACGTCTTCTGGTTATTTCTTCTTCTTCTGGTTATTTCTTCTTCTTCTTCGTCTTCTTCTTTTTTCTTCTTTTTCTTCTTCTTCTTCATCGTCTTCTGGTTATTTCTTCTTCTTCTTGTTATTTCGTCTTCTTCTTCTTCTTCTGGTTATTTCTTCTTCTTCTTCTTCTTCTTGTAATGCTGCTGGCGCTACTGTTATTGTTGTTGTTCCTGCCGCTCTTTTCTCTCATTTCTCATATTACCCCCTTTTCCCATCTTTATTTCTTTCTTTCTTCCTCCTGCTGCTGCTGCTGCTGATCATGATTGTACTTCCCTTCTTCTTTTTAACATCTTTTAGTTTCTTTCAGTTTCTACCGTTTATTTCTTGCTTCATCTATTTCTCCTTTTTCTTCTTTTTCTTCTGCTACTCCTGCTGTTTTCCTTCTCCCTATGCTGTTTTCCTCTATGTTCTTTTCATTTCTTCTTCTTCTTCTTCTTCTTCTTCTTTTTCTGCTGCTGCTGCTGCTGCTGTTGCTTATTTTCTTCTTTTTTATTTTTCTTCTTCTTCTTCTTCTCTGTTTTCTGCTTATTTTCTTCTTCTTCTTCTTCTGTTATTTTATTACTATTTATTTTCTTCTTCTTCTTTTCTTTTCTGCCTAGTACATTGTAGTAGAGTAAGACATAGACTAAGGCATTATCATGGTTTTTATTGATTGATTGAGAGAGAGAGAGAGAGAGAACATCATACCACCAATGCAACCATCGCCAACACTAACAAAAACAATTATTATTAATAGTAGTAATATTTACCTTACGGTATTCTTACTATTAGTATTTAGTATCTTTTTATGAAAATCAAGTGACAGAAATATACCAGTACACCAGGACTTTCCTCAGTATCCTGTTTGATTTTAGTAATACGTGAATCTTATTTCGTTTATCATGTTGGTGTCGCATATTGACGTAGGCAATGGAAATTCTGTTCTTGAGGTATGTTGGTAACAAGTCTCAGCAAAACATTTCAGAAACTCTTCGCAGAATAAATGGCGGCAGTTTTTTTCTGGAGATGTAAAATCTTCGTCTGAATTCCAATTCTCCCTAAGCGCCTTTTCAGTTTTCTAATGGTGTTCCAAACGCATTTATACAGGAATTTCTTTTGAATACATGTTCCATGGCTTCTTCAGCTCCCACGCTAGACCATGGAATTTTTTTTTCTGTCTTTTCAGTTTCTTTAGAATCAACTCTTGTATCATATGGAACAGCAAGTTCAAAATTTGACATTATTCTAATCTCCTCATCTATAACCCTTGTGCAAAATAATTGAAATTTTTTTCGTATTTTTCCAATGAAACATGACCCAGTGCACATGTTAGCGCTTCCTATGTCCATTCCACGAAGTCTTTCCTTGCAGATTGACCACAGATTCTCGATTGGATTTAAATCAGGAGTTTCCGGGCCAGTCGATAGTACTTTGATTTGCCCACTGGTAAAGCTTGCCATTGTGTTCGTGTAGCGCTACCATTTTTGTATGCTTCCTTGGAGTAACGTCCATCGCGGACAATGGCCGTATGACAACTAATCAACAGTCGAGACAATAGTGTCTGGGCGTGATAAAATTGTTACAAGCACGGATGACGCAATATTTTTCAAGGCCAAGCAAATTTCATCATACACCCCGAAAATAGCTTCATATAAATGCATACCAATGCAAATGACGTAATCTGAGAGAAAAAAATGGAAATCGATTACACCCTGTCACTCCAGTGGGTCTAAATCTGGTGGTGAAAGAAAGGAAATTCAGCGGTTGTTTCAATTAGTTTGCACAAGGGTGTATAACAATAAAGTTGGGTTCCCATGCTTCAATGGCATAGTCTGTCTGAACTGAGAAATATCTTGGGACTGTTGATTTTCTACCACTGGCTCTGGCTGATGTTCATGCACTTTTCTCTTTCACAGTCAAGCTTATGGCACAATTCCCAATGGATTCTCTTACCAATTCAATTACAACGTCGCTTTGATAATCGTTCTAAGCCGACTCGGGACATTCAGACAACTATGTGGTTCTTCTTTCTTTATTTATTTATTTCTTTCGCTAAAGCCAGTGTCTCTGTTATATCTTTTCCTACCATCTTTCCTCGCACTCTAACCAGGATGGACAATTATGTTATCTGAGGTAATTGCAGGACGGGAAATAGATAGATGCCTTCCACAAGACATTATTTTATATTTTTCTTTCGAGCAACACGTATAAATAGCTCCAACGTACCAAAGAGAGAGGGAGAGGGGAAGAGGGGAAGAGAAACAGGGGATTGGGACACAGAGAGAGAGAGAGAGGCTTGTCAGAAATAAACCAAACATTTATTATGTCCGTTGGTCCTATTCCAAGAATTTATGGGCAGGGGACAGGTAAACTATTATGGGATGTAACGCATCTCCTGACTAACGGAGAAGCAACAGAATTATATTATTAATAATAATATTATGGTATTGCACATTGATGTAGTCAGTGGAAAATCACTTCTTCATGCGTGCCGTGAACATGATTCGACATCTATTCATTCTGCTCCCGGGCCAGATCCTGGTATTTTTATTTTATTTTATTTTATTTTTTTTTTTTTTTTTGCATCATTTCATTTTCGTTAGGTTAGGTCTGGAGTTAACTTAAATCCAAACAGGAAATAATTCATCACTCACAAGGCGGCATAGACGCTTTTGGACTCTGTCATGTGTGGAATGTGGGAAAATGAACAGTTCCAGTTTAGATCATCAATACATTATTTTTGGTCTGCTTCCACTCTTATAGAGACAGAGCATGTCAGAAAGAGTCTGGAACCTTCTAGAACGGTACAAAGATTCGACCATTTACCCAAAATCTTTAGCGATGGACCCTTGTTACGAGTTACACTGGAGGTCTGGAGTGAGCTTAAATCTCTACAGATGCTCAAGACATAGAGCCTTCCTAAGAGAAGACCCCTTCATCAAGACTTGCAAAAAACCTAAAGCTTGCATTGGAATGTTTTTCCTACCCTGTACATGATCCAAAGGCAACTCGAGGTGGAAGCTTACAGAGAAAGATGCACAAATTATGCGGATATCTGGGGAAGATACCTGCTAACTATAGATTTGAACAGGTTAAGATTGTATTGATCCGGGAAGCATCATCTTGGGAGTCAGTTCCACAAAGCAGCGGTTCGTGGGAAGCATTTACTCGAGGGTAACTTACATCTAGCCAGTGGAATACGAAGGGAACGAGAGTTGTTCGGTATAATGTGCTTGTCATGACGGATCTTTGCCGTGAAGGTTTCAGCTGGTGGAATTAAGGAAGGTAGTTTGTCTGAGCACTTTTCAGGGAAATTGCGATAGAGTAGCATTAGGCTTGTGAAGTTTCGTCTATGAGAGATGAGTAGCCCGGGATTGGGAATTTCCCTTTGCGCATGAGGCGTTGGGACCAGTTTCAGAAAAATAACTGTAGGTCTGGTTTAGATTGAAGAAAGGTAATGAGGCTGGTTCGCTACAAGGAAGGTAACTCTTAACTATAGATTTGAACAGGTTACGATTGTAGTGATCAGACTGGCAACATTTCGTCTATAGGAAAGGAGTTGGAATTAATTCATCACCCACAAGGCCGCGTAGACGCTTTTGAACTCTGCCAAGATCGTAGTGATCGGGAAAACAAGTACACCCATTATTACAGTTATTACTTCCACATTCATGTTCAGTGTTTATTACGCTCCCGAGCGAGATCCTGGTATTTTTTTCGCATCATTTCATTTTCATTAGAATCCTCTCTTCTGTCATACCGTGTAATCAATAATTTCACACTTGATATTCTCCTCGTCTACAAGAATAAGCGCAGATCTTCGTGATTCATTGACATGATCTGTCTGGTCTGAGAAATCCCAAAATATCTTGCGACTGTCATTTTCTATCACTGATTCTCATCACTTTTCCACGGCAACCAAATTTCGCCATGCTTCCCAATTAATTCTCTTCCCAATCTAATTATGTCGTCGATTATACTCGTTTTGTGCCAGCTCGGGACATACAGAAAAATATGTGGTTAACTGTATCATTAGCTTGCCTACACATCCTGCATTTTATTTTTACAATGATGTTCACTCTGTCCAAGGCCCAAGAGCGACTCGAGGTAGAGGGTTACAGAGATAGAGACTTTTTTTTTTAGTTTATGCAGATTATGTTGGAAGATGACTGTTAACCTTACACTTGAACAGGTTAAGATTGCATTGATCCGGTAAACATCACCATGGGAGTCAGTTCCACAAAGCAATGTTTCGTGGGAAGACTCTGCTCGAGTATAACTTACATAAAACCAGTGGAACATGAAGAAAATGAGTGGTTCGCTACAATGTCTGTTTTTGCCGTGAAGGTTACAAATGGTGGAATCAAGGAAGGTAGTTCGTCTGAGCACTTTCCATGGAAATAGCGATAGAGTAGCATTAAGCTTGCGAAGTTTCGTCTATCAGAGGTGAGTAGCCCGGAATTGTGAACTGCCCTTTGCGCAAGAGTCGTTGATACCGGTTTCATAAAAATAACGGCAGGTCTGGTTTAGATTGGAGAAAGGTAATGATGCTGGTTCGCTACAAGGGAGATAACTCTTAACTATAGATTTGAACATGTTAGGATTGTAGGGATCATGCTGGCAACATTTCGTCTGTAGAAAAGGAGTTGGAAATAATTCATCACCCACAAGGCCGCGTAGACATTTTTGAACTCTATCATGTCTGGAATGTGGGAAATGAGTAGCTCCATTTCAGATCATCAATACTCTATTTTGGTGTGATCTCACTCTTGTAGAGACAAAGCATGTCAGAAGGAGTCTGGTACCTTCTGGAACGGTACAAACTGCCGACCCTTTACCCAACATCTTTAGCGAGTTCCACGTGAGGTCTGGAGTGATCTTAAATCTCGACAGGTGCTGAAGGCATAGGGTCTTGCTATGGGAAGACCCCTTCATCAAGACTTAAAAAAAAAAAACTTAGGGTTTGCTTTTGGATGTTTCTTCCCACCCTGTGCATGACTCAAGAGCTACTCGAAGTAGAAGGTTACAGAAAAAGAGGCACAAATTATGCGGATATGTCGGGAAAATAACTGTTGACTATAGATTTGAACAGGTTAAGATTGTATTGATCCGGGAAGCATCATCTTGGGAGTCAGTTCCACAAAGCTGCAGTTTGTAGGAAGACACTGCTCGAACGTAATTTCTATCTAGACAGTGGAATACGAAGAGAATGAGAGCGGTTCGCTACAATGTGCGCTACAATGGCGGATCTTTGCAGCGTGAGGGTTGCAACTGGTGGAATCAAGGAAGGTAGCTTGTCTGAGCACTTTCCATCGAAACAGCGATAGATTTCTATTAAGCTTGCAAAGTTTCGTCTATGAGAGGTGAGTAGCCCGGGATTGTGAACTCCAATTTGCGCATGAGGCGTTGGTACCAGTTTCATAAAAATAACAGCAGGTCTGGTTTAGATTGGAGAAAGGTAATGAAGCTGGTTCGCTACAAGGGAGATAACTGTTAACTATAGATTCGGAGAGGTTAGGATTGTAAGGATCATGCTGACAACGTTTCGTCTGTAGAAACGGACTCGGAAATAATTCATCACCCACAAGGCCGCGTAGATGCTTTTGAACTCTGCTATGTCTGGGATGTGATGTTTATAACTAGTGGAATTAAGGAAGGTAGTTCGTCTGTGCTCTTTCTATGGAAATTGCGATAAAGTTGCATTAGGCTTGGGAAGTTTCGACTGTGTCCTAGGGTGGAAATTTATCTGTTCACCCGAAAAGGTGCAGTGGTACTTTTGAACTCTGTCGAGAGTGTAGCGATAGGGAAAAAATGAGAGTCTGTTCCACAGAGCAGTGGTTTCCAGGAGGAAGCCGTTCGAGTGGTACTGACTTCTCATGTCAGATTAAAAAAAAATAATGAAGAAGCTCTTGTCTCGTCATTTAAATGACGCATTTATCCATTTCTTCTCTTTCTCTGTCTCTTTCTCTCTATTTTTTTCTTTCTTTCTCTGTCTCTTTCTCCATCTCTCTTTCTCACTTTAACTCTCTTTCTCTCTCTCTCTCTCTCTCGCTTTTACTCTATCTTTCACTCCTTCTTTCTCTCTGTCTTTCACTTTCTCTCTCACTTTTCTCTCTTTCTTTCTTTCTTTCTTTCTTTCTTTCTTTCTCTGCCTCTCTCTTCTTTATCTGTTTCTTTCTCTCTTTCTTTCTTTATCTCTTTCACTCACTTTTTCTTTCTTTTTCTTTTTCTCTCTTTCTCTCTCACTCTGTCTTTTTCTTTCTCTCACTCTTTCTCTCTCTCTCTTTTTTTCTTCCCCTTTTCCTCTCTCTGTCTCTCTCTTTCACTCACTTCCTCTTTCTCTCTCTTTATCTCTCTCACTCTGTCTTTTTCTTTCTCTCACTCTTTCTCTCTCTTTCTTTTTTTCTTCCCCTTTTTCTCTCTCTGTCTCTCTCTTTCACTCACTTCCTCTTTCTCTCTCTTTATCTCTCTCATTTTTTCCTTCTCTTTCTTTCTCTCTCTCTCTCTCACTTTTTCTTTTTCTCTCTTTTTGCCTTATCCATTTATTCTCTTTCTCTGTCTCTTTCTCTCTATATCTTTCTTTCTCTGTCTCTTTCTCCTTCTCTTTTTCTCACTTTAATTCTCTCTCTCTCTTTCTCTCTCTTTTTCTCTCTCGCTTTCACTCTATCTTTCTCTCCTTCTTTCACTCTGTCTTTCACTTTCTCTCTCACTTTTTCTCTTTCTTTCTTTCTTTCTTTCTCTCTTTCTTTCTCTGTCTCTCTCTCACTCACTTTCTCTTTCTTTCTCTTTCTCTCTCTCTTTCTCTCTCTGTCCTTTTCTTTCTCTCACTCTTTCTCTCTCTTTTCCTCTCTTTATTTTTCTCTCTCCCTCTTTTTCTCTGTCTCTCTCTTTCACTCACTTTATCTTTCTTTCTCTTTTCCTCTCTTTCTCTCTCTCTCTGTCTTTTTCTTTCTCTCGCTCTTTCTCTCTCTTTTCATTTCTTTCTTTTTCTCTCTCGCTCTTTTTTTCTGTCTCTCGTCTTTCACTCATTTTCTCTTTTTCTCTCTTTCTCTCTCTCTATCTTTTTCTTTCTCTCACTCTTTCTCTCTCTTTTTCTTTCTTTCTTTTTCTCTCTCCCTCTTTCTCTCTCTTTTTTCTCTGTCTCTCTCTTTATCTCTCTCACTTTTTCTCTGTCTCTCTCTTTATCTCTCTCACTTTTTCCTTCTCTTTCTTTCTCTCCCTCTCTCTCACTTTCTTTTTCTTTGTCTCTTTTTGTCTCTCCTTCTCTATCTTTTTCTCTCTCTCTCTTGTTCCCTGTCTCTTTCAATTACTCTTTCTCTGTTTCGCTCTCTTTCTCTCTGGACACGAAAAGCTAAATTGAATGTGACAATCACGAAACTTTGCTAACTTTGGTAACGACCGCCATCGACCCACCGGTTCTGTCTTGTTGCCGAAGGACAGACAAATCTCGGAGAAAAATGATAAGTTTGGTAAGGAAATTAAATATCTGAAGAATGGCTTCTCGTAAAAGGAGCGAGGGAAAAGATTAGGTCCGGCGTATAAAAAAGAAATAGGTAAAGGTCATTAGGGAAGCTCTGTAAGTTCTGGTAAAAGAAAATGGAAGAAAGTGACCAGAGGTCACTTCGAGGAGTAAAAAAAAAAAAAAACAAGAGAAAGAAAAAAAAAAAAGAAACAAATCTAAGGGTATATTCCAGATCAAATCGATCATTACGTTGGACTCGATTATAGTAAGCGAAATCTTCCAGAGAATTCTAACCTATCTATTTTTAGTCAGACGATTTTTCTTTTTTTCTTTTTTACTTGTATGGATTTTGGTAGTTCATATTATGGCGGGGATAATAGATTTCATAAGCGTAAAGATGATCTTGATCAAATATCATTTTTAAAAAAACTGTCTCTGACTGAATAGATCTACAGGGTGCATTTATCTTTAATAAGATTTCTCGAATATTCAGGCCGGTAGACGAAAATAAATACCGTTTTAAAAATAAACAAAGTATCCACTAAAAATAACGTTCAAGTGATAGGAATATATATATATATATATATATATATATATATATATATATATATATATATATATATATATATATATATATATAAAGAACATTAAGATATATAATCCGGTGTTCTTATTGATATTTTTTTATTTTTACAAAACAGAGCCCAGTGTAAATTTACAGAGCATAAATATTATAAATTAACTGATTTAAAATTTGTTTTTTCGCTACACTAATAACCATGTTCCAAAAACTGAAACTTATATAATTAAATTAAAAGCATTAGTTCATTAGTAACGCCCCTGTCTGAATGATTAGATTTCTTTGTATCCATGGAAACAGGAAATTATGAATTTATTTGTGCGTTTAAAACTCAGTAAATTTAAAAATAAGTTATTCCAAAATTCGATTGAAGATGAAACAGAACTAATGCTTTTAATCTAATTATATAATTAAATTTGAAGATTTTAGCTTCAGTTTTTGAAACATCGTTATTATTGTGTAGCTAAAAAATCGTATGTTACATCAGTTAATTTATAATATATATATATATATATATATATATATATATATATATATATATATTGTTAAATATAACAGACAATATATATGACTGAATAATAATACAATATATATATATATATATATATATATATATATATATATATATATATATATATATATATATATATATATAGGAGGAGAGAGAGAGAGAGAGAGAGAGAGAGGAGGTACGGTGGAGTAATGGATAGAGTCTTGGATTGGGGAATCGCAGAGCCGAGTTCGAATTCCAGTCGAATCCATTACATTCACTTACGTGCTAATACCCTTGGGAAAGGTATGAATCCTCTTCTTCTCCCTCCAGCTATGGGTAAAATAGCAGGACAGACTGGGTTCTATAGCCTTGGATGGCAACTGGTCTAGGAGAAGAACAACTCTGAATTCAAAACCTGCGGAGGGTCGTTTGGGAACCTTGTGGCACTTAGTGCACTAGGTCTCTGTATTCGTCCCTTCAAAAAGTGTGGATCAAATCTGATGTGCTGCTGTCGGGGTGTCAGTTTCCTAGGAACTGATCTGTTTGGCCCTCATACGTCGAATTCGACGGGAGAGTCGACTGTATATATATATATATATATATATATATATATATATATATATATATATATATATATATAGCTGACATTACGCATATAGTGGTGACGTATATATATATATATATATATATATATATATATATATATATATATATACGTAACCACTGATGGGTACGGGGTTTGTCTAAATCAGATTTTTTGGTACGGTCATACAAGTGACTATGAAGAAGCACATCTTGCCATTTTTTCGTCATTTAGTACCTTGCGTTTGCTTTTGCTGTCTTTTTAGATTCTTTGCCGCTGCATTAGGTGTGTTATGGTTTATTTTCACTTCTTCACTTGAAATTCCCTTTTGAATTTGTTGTTTTTCTTTATTGGTGAATAAAGTTTCTTATTTTCTTCATGTTCTTTGACACAGATCATCATCCAGTCTTCTGTAGTTTCCAGGTATCTTTGAAGACCCATTGTTGTAGATTTGTAAGACAGTTCTAGTTGAACTAATCCTCTGCCTCATTCGGATCTGGGCTAATACAGACGATCAACATCAGCTTTGGGATGATGCATGCGGTGGCAGGTGAGAAACATTCTCATTTTGGTGTCCATTCGCTTAATGTCAGCTTTGGTCCAGTTAAGGTTGTTCAAACATTATTGCACCATAGGGACAACCAAGGTTTTTATGGCTTATATTCTGCTTTTTGAATTCAGCTCGGTATTTGGTACCAAACGCACACGCCTGTAGTACTTCTTTCTTGCCTTCTCCTTATTATTCATTATTCGTATATAGAGATGAAAGTTGGGCTAATACATAAGTAAAAGGCCAAATTTACTGTGTCTCCTTATAAGGAAAAAGAAGGAACAATTCGGATAATCGAAGCTGGCTCTCTCCATATGTGGTTAGCCACGCCTGATTTTTTCACTTCCCCTCGTGTTACAGCTTTCTGGTGTTCTTGAAGCCTTACCTTAAGCCTTACCGTATTGCTGGTAATATGATTTTTTTTTTCAAAAATATATTGCTTATAATAATGTATGGCTGATAATAATTATTTACAAAAATGTATTCCTGGTAATAATGTTTCGTCAAAAATGTATTGAAGGGGGTTAAACCCAGTTTTGGTATAAACTATTTGCCCATAGTTTGGGCCCTAACAGGTGCTACCACCCCGAGTCAGAGTGGACCTGGGAACACCAACAATTAAGAGTTGGTTCCACGCTCCTCAAAACCTCCTGATCAGAGGCCTTGCTGCTGGACGTAGTTTATCGTCTTACCCAGGATGAAGATGTAGTTTATCATCATACCCATTGAGAGAGAAAATGTAAAATAGAGAGACGAAAAGGCGTCGACCCTAGACCGGGTCACTGAGTCAATGCGAGCGATCCTTTTCTGTAGCTGCATTATCCAAATCGTGTAACACCAAAATTGTCCATTAGTTAGATTAGCCTTTGAATTGTAGTATCTTAGAAATGATTAAAGATATCTTACTGGAATTCCTTCAGGTTTTTATAACACTATTGGACTCTACTTTGAGCAATAAGGATGTATAATTAATTACTCTCCAAGCTTAACAGAAGAAGCGGGATGAAATCTATTATAAACAAAAAAATGACATGTTCATCATTAATTAATCATATCTAAGGATCGGAAGCTCATGAAGGATTGAAAGTTCAAATATATATATATATATATATATATATATATATATATATATATATATATATGTGTGTGTGTGTGTGTGTGTGTGTGTGTGTGTGTGTGTGTGTGTGTGTGTGTATATATATATATATATATATTATTCTAGGATCATTTTCCAAATTACTCTCCCGTGCCTCTTTATATAGAGACTAATAAGGAAACAGAAGGACCAGTAGGGATTATCGAAATTGGCTATAAACGCATATGTCTTGGGGGATAATTAACAGCTCAAACCTGTTTAAAGAGTGACGTCATCGCCAGAGTAAGCAAGTGATCCAATCATTGAGCGATGTACGGTGGAATTGCTTGCGTTCCTTCTTAGTATAAAGATGAGAGTGTGAAGACAGTGTGGAGATTAAAGAAGGAAGATGTAAAAAAAAATAAACAAATGGAAAAATGAAGGAAACTTAGTTAAAAACTTGAATGAATACGACGAATAGAAAAAGAATGAGAAAGAAAGAGAGCGGGGGAGAGAGGAAGGAAAGAGAATAAGAAAGGTGGTACTGATTGGAGGGGGAAGGAAGGATAAAGAAAGAAGTTAAAGGAGAAAAAAGTCAATGGGAAATAAGGAAAAGGAGAGAATTCGAACATACACTGAAAAACAAAACGAAAGACATATTAAGAGAGAGAAAGAGTTCGAGAATAAAAAAAAAACATTAAGACAAATGAAAAAAAAAACCCAAAAGGCAGTACTGAATGGCCGGGAAAGGATATTTCATTACCGCCGACTCAACACCGATCAAGTCATCTCCGTGGCAAGTCAGTACAAAAACAACTCACCACCAGACTTCTCAGCGTGAAGACAACTCAACGCCGGGGTCGAATTTATAGCTTCAAACCGGTGTTGGCTGTCACAGTGTGCACATCTCTTAGATCGGCTTTTAGTCATAGAGATTTTGATAGTTTGTCAGTGTTTTCATAACTATAACATCCTATTTGGCTGACTGGTTTTTAACTTTCAAATTTTGCTCACACCGAAAACGGAAATTCTAAGTCAAAGAGGAAAAGAAAAAAAATTGCATTCGAAATACTTTTATTTGTATTTGATAAGTTTAGTAAAAGATTATGGTATATAGAGATGAAGGTTGGGTTAATACATAAGTAAAAGGCCAAATTTACTGTCTATAGTACCATTTTATTGTTGGTACCAAGTGGTTAGTGTGGATAAAGTGGGTGACTATTGTCTCAGTCCTTCTTGTGATTTGAGAGTTCATACAGGGTCGTTTTGGTTGAGAGAAATAAATTTGTTGAATTCATCCTTTTTTTTCCTTTTTCTTCTGGAGCTGTACGTCCGGTTAGACTCACAGCCGATGATTCTCCAACCCTTGCGTCTCGAACTGCGACATCGAACCAATTTCCCACTTCTTCTGTTCTTGCGCACGTGTTTGTTTTTTTTCTTCTTTTTATTTTTTTTTTTTTTTCTTCGCGATTTTTTTGGGTCAACATCATCGACCAATTGAGAGTGCAATTGGAAACAATGCAACGTTGTTGTGGAGAGGTTCAGTTCCTGCGCGCGATGACGAATAGAGAGGTGTCTGGATTTTCAGCCACATTTTCTTGCACTGCAGCAATGTTTTCAGCTGAACGGCGTAAACGGGCACGCAATGGTGTTTTCACACCTGCCACCGACCCAATCTGTTTGAATTTACGAACAATTTTTCCAATTGCACTCTTGAAACTTTAACACGTTGTTTGATTGTTAATCTTTCCATGGTTGAAATTGTCAAAGACTTAAGGTGTTAAATCTGAAAGGAAAAGAAATAAAATCATTAGACACTTAAACTTAATTCACATTTAAAATCGGTCCAAGTTATTAGAATATCCTATACATAAGTAAAGGCCAAATTTATTGTCTATAATAGCATTTTATTGTTGACTCCATTTGGTTACAGTGGGTGACTGTCGTCTTAGTCCTTTTGTGATTTGAGTGTTCATACAGGGTCATTGTGTTTTTTTTTGGCTGACAAAAATTAATTCGTTGAATTCATCCTCTCTTCTTTTTCTTCTGGAGTTGTACCGATGAATCTCCAACCCCAGCGTCTCGAACTGTTACATCTAATCAGTTTCCCACTTCTGCGCACGTAGTTTTTTTTCTTGTTTTTATTGGTCATGACACATCCATATTTTCCGTTTGATTTTTGGTGGGATGTGTTGTTGGTTGATTTTTTTAATGACATTCACTAACCCACATAAGCTATGTCCGGGTTGTATCAGTTACCGAGGATAGGAAGAATAGAAGGAAAAGAAAGGAAGTTTGTGTATAAGAGAAGAGAGAGAGAGGGGGGGGCTTTCTTTGTCACTCTCTTAATGAAAAGGAAAGTGTATATTTCCATACGGTGTTATTACTACCTAATCCTACTACAAATGCATGGATAGCATGCCACGACTAACAGCATTAAATATCATGATATCTTCCTTTAATTAATTATTCATCACTTTCCGGATTATTCTTGCTATTCCTTGTTTTTTTTTTTGTTTTTTTTTCACAGTTCCACTGTGAATTCAACACCAAATTTCATTATCCACGTCCATTCTCTTAATCACCTTACCGTACGCAAATTCTAACTTGAACCTTCTTCAACTTCCAAAGCCTTGCGAGTTCAAACTTGAATGGGTCATAGATAGATTTTAATCTGGACACATACAGATGATCAACAGCAGCTTCAGGATGATGCATGCGGTGGCCATAGAGAAGCTGTCTCGTTTTGAGATCAATTCCCTTAATACCAGCTATGGTCTTGTAAGCGTTCTTAAAGCAAAGGAAATGTTTGTCGTAGATTAATTCCACAACGCAGGGAACAAATCATCAAGTTCAGACTCGATTATCGGGGGCGAGAAAGAAATGCCGAAAACTCGATTCGCAGGTACTATCTCACAATGCACGTAACCAGTCAGAAAAATAACCCACTCGCCGACGAACGCGGTAGCCCAAAAATACATTAGTTTTCCTCCGATTCGAGAACACCATCTGCTTTTATCGACCGAACAGTTTTTATTTTTATTTTTTATTTTTTTTTGTTCATGATGACGGTCTTATTTTAGTATAGAATCCAGAGGTTAGCAGTGAATATTTCGAAGACAGTAGGAAAGCGTTGTTCAGGTTAGCAGGGGATATTTTGGTAAAAGTAGCAGAGCGTAGTTCGTCCTTTTGTTTCTCTTCGCCTGACAAGCTGGTACTGGACATTCGGATAGAGTAAACAAAATGGCCGCCTTTATACACGACGGATTGAATATTCTACGTCTTCTGATTGGTGGACTATAAAGCTAGTGAAGTCATTTGGGCTAACTCACTAGTAGATACATATGCACAAAAAACTGCAACATTTTTTTCATTCGTCGACAACTGGGAGTGGACGCCAAGTATTTTACATAACGAAATACTTTTATAGAGACTCCTGCGACGGACTTGTTTTTAATCTAAATATTCCGACTTCAGCATGACATGCGGAATACGTGCCTTTTTTCCGTCGTAGGATACACGCGACGCGCTGTCGCTTGGTTTGACGAGGTAAGTCGCCGTTTTTTTCGCAATAGGTTCATTTAAGGATGTTGAAACTGCATTGCGCCATAGGAACTGCTAGATCGTTTATGGCTGATACTCGGTTTTGTGAATTCAATTCGGTATTTAACGCCAAACGCAGACGAATATAGCACACTTTTCTTATTTTCTCTTTGAGTATGTTGAATTCCATCGCCTTCGCTGACTTTTGGGTATTTAGAAGCTCCTTCTGTGTGCCAGTTCCTTAATCTTTGTGACAAAAATCTTGGTCTTTTGAATGTGTTTCTGTAATTCATCCTTTTCTACGTTTATTTAATCCGAAATACCAAGGATTTCTTTAACCTGAAATTTGCCAACCTTATTTTCAAACAACTCCAGCTCTTTCTTCCCCTCCCCCTCTCTCCCCCTCTCTCTCTCTATCTCTGTCTTTTGCTTCTACTTCTAAATAAGCTTTTCTAGATATGTCTTTTTCATCTTCTCCTTCTTTTGCATTCCTTCCTTCCTTGTCTCTCTCTTTCTTCCCCTCCCCTCTCTCCTTCTTCTCTCTCTCTCTCTCTCTCTCTCTCTTTTGCTTCTACTTCTTCATAATCTATTCTCGATATGTCTTTTTCTTCGTCTCCTTCTTCTTTTGCATTCCCTCCTTTTTCTACTACTACTACAACTACTACTACTCTCTCTTCTTCTCTTCCTTTTGCATTCCTTCCTCCTTCTTTCTCTCTTTCTTCCTCCCCCTCTCTCTCTCTCAATCTCTGTCTTTTGCTTCTACTTCTACATTAGCTTTTCTAGATATGTCTTTTTCATCTTCTTCTTTTGCATTCCTTCCTTTTTCTCTCTCTATCTTCCTTCTCCCTCTCTCTCTCTTTCTCTATCTTTCTATCTCTTTGTCTTTTACTTCTACCTTATCGTAATCTTCTTTCCATTTTTCGCTTCTTCTTTTGCCAGTTTTTTTTTCTGTTTTTGGTTCTCCTTCTTCTTTTCTCCCCGTTTCTCTTTTCTTCTTTCTTCTTCTTCTTCTTCTTCTTCTTCTTCATCTTCTTCTTCTTCTTCTTCTTCATCATCATCATCATCATCTTCTTCTTCTTCTTCTTCTTCTTCATCATCATCATCATCATCATCTTCTTCTTCTTCTTCTTCATCTTCTTCTTCTTCTTCTACATCATCATCATCATCATCTTCTTCTTCTTCTTCATCTTCTTCTTCTTCTTCTTCTTCATCATCGTCATCATCATCTTCTTCTTCTTCTTCTTCTTCATCTTCTTCTTCTTCTCCTTCTTCTTCTTCTTCATCATCATCATCATCATCATCTTCTTCTTCTTCTTCTTCTTCTTCATCATCATCATCATCATCTTCTTCTTCTTCTTCTTCATCTTCTTCTTCTTCTTCTTCTTCTTCTTCATCATCATCATCATCTTCTTCTTCTTCTTCTTCATCTTCTTCTTCTTCTTCTTCTTCGTCATCATCATCTTCATCTACTTCTTCTTCTTCTTCTTCATCATCATCATCATCTTCTTCTTCTTCTTCTTCATCTTCTTCTTCTTCTTCTTCTTCTTCTTCATCATCATCATCATCTTCTTCTTCTTCTTCTTCTTCATCTTCTTCTTCTTCTTCTTCTTCATCATCATCATCATCATCATCATCTTCTTCTTCTTCTTCATCATCATCATCATCATCATCTTCTTCTTCTTCTTCTTCTTCATCTTCTTCTTCTTCTTCTTCTTCTTCTTCATCATCATCATCATCTTCTTCTTCTTCTTCTTCTTCTTCATCATCATCATCATCATCTTCTTCTTCTTCTTCTTCTTCTTTCCATTCCCTCATTCTTCTCCCTCTTTCTTCCACTCTCTTTCTCTCTTTCTACTTTATCATAATCTTTTACCCACCTTCTTCTACATCTCTCTCTTTTCTTCTCTCCGTATTTTTTCTTCTTCCTCTTTTTCGTATTATTATTTCGCATCTCCTCCATGACGCATCTTCCTCCCCGCCCCCTATCTCTCTGTCTTTTCCTTCTGCTTCCTCATAATCTTTTCTCGATATGTCTTTTTCGTCGTCTTCTCCTTCTTTTGCATTCTCTCTTTCTTCTCTCTGTCTTTCTTCCCCTCCCCTCTCTCTCCCTCTCTCTCTCTCTCTCTCTCTCTCTGTCTTTTGCTTCTTCTTCTTCATAATCTTTTCTCGATATGTCTTTTGTGTCTTCGCCTTCTTCTTCTTTTGCATTCTCTCCTTCTTTCTTCTCTATATTTCTCCCCCTCTCTAATAGTAGTAATAGTAATAGTAGTAGTAATAGTATTAATATTAGTAGTTGCAATAGTAGCAAAAGTAGTAGTAATAGTCGTAGTAATCGTAATATTAGTAACAGTAGTAGTAATAGTAGTAGTAATAGTCGTAGTAATCGTAATATTAGTAACAGTAGTAGTAATAGTAGTAGTAATAGTCGTAGTAATAGTAATATTAGTAACAGTAGTAGTAATAGTAATAGTAGCAATAGTAGTAATAGTAGTTGTAATAGTATTAATAGTAGTAGTAGCAATAGTAGTAAAAGTAGTAGTAACAGTCGTAGTAATAGTAATATTAGTAACAGTAGTAGTAATAGTAGTAGTAATAGTAATAGTAGTAGTAATATTAGTAACAGTAGTATTAATAGTAGTAGTAAACGTAATAGGAGTAGTAATAGTATTAATAGTAGTAGTAATAGTAGTCTCTTTCTCTCTCTATCTTTCTATCTCTTTGTCTTTTACTTCTACCTTTATCGTAATCTTATTTCCATTTTTCGCTTCTTTTGCCAGTTTTTTTTGTCTGTTTTTGGTTCTTCTTTTCTCCCCGTTTCCCTTTTTCTTTTTCTACTACTTCTCTTTCTTTCTTTCTTTCTTTCTTTCTTCTTCTTCTTCTTCTTCTTTTTCTTCTTCTTCTCTGCCTCTTCACATCAAAGACACATGGATGTAGCTTTCTTGAAGATCTTCAATGCCGTGTACATTCCAATCCATTATGCGACCAGAAAAGCCAGCTTACACGTTGCTATTCTTTTCCTCCTTTTGATAAGGTCATCACGGACTCGTTGTCCGACATTTTTTTCATTCACCTCTACACAACCTTAACGCTTACGGGCAGGCCATAAACTTTCTTTCCCCCCCCCTCCAACGAATCGTGGATCTGATCCGATCTTGTATGCGTTTCACAGGTTCGCCACACCGTGTCTTCTAAAAGAGTTTATTTTTTCCATGTTTTTTTATCAAAAATCACTTTTCCTCTTTGAATAAAAGAGCTTCAACGAACCAGTGACCAAGACACGATAGTAGTAGTAATAGAAATAATAGTAATATTAGTAGCAATAATAGTAATACTAGAAGTAATAGTCGTAGTAATAGTAATATTAGTAACAGTAGTAGTAATAGTAATAGTAGTAACAGTAGTAGTAATAGTAATAGTAGTAATAGTAGTAGTCATAGTAATATTAATAGTAGTAGTAGTAAAGTAGTAATAGTAGTACAGTAATAGTAATCGTAGTAGTAATAGTAGTAATAGTAGTAGTAATTGTAATAGAAATAGTAGTATTAGTAGTAATAGTAGTAATAATAGTAGTAATAGTAGTGGTAATAGTAATAATAGCAGTAGTAATAGTAATAGTAGTAGCAATAATTATAGTAATAGTAGTGGTACTAGTAATAATAGTAGTAGTAATAGTAGTAGCAATAGTAGTTGTAATAGTAGTAGCAATAGTAATAGTAGTAGCAATGACAATAGTAATAGTAGTAGTAATAGTAATAATTGTAGTAGTAATAGTAGTAGCAATAGTAATAGTAGTAGTAGTAGTAATAGTAGTAGTTATAGTAATATTAATAGTAGTAGTAAAGTAGTAATAGTAGTACAGTAATAGTAATAGTAATATTAGTAGTAATAGTATTAGTAATAGTAGTAATATTAGTAGTAATTGTAATAGTAATAGTAGCAATAATAGTAATAGTAGTAGTAATAGTAGTAATAGTAGTGGTAATAGTAATAATAGCAGTAGTATTAGTAATAGTTGTAGCAATAATTATAGTAATAGTAGTAGTAATAGTAGTAGCAATAGTAATAGTAGTAATAGTAGTAGTAATATTAGTAGTAGCAGTTATTTTTTAGCTGATCAGTTCAAGACTATGCCAATGTGATAGGTATTCATAGTCGGGCTATGAAAATAATACTAACATTTCATTTTAACAGATATATTTGCCAAAATTACACAAAAATATCTTGAAATACTAAAAAGTAAATATATTCAAGAAAATTGCCATTGTCTTCAACCAATGCCTCCAGAATCTCTTCGGAATCTCTTGCAACTTTTCCACCTTGGTTCAGTTGGTAAAGGCTGCTATAATCCTTGCTTTTAGTTCATCTTTGGTCTTACAAAGAGTTTTGTTGGTCTCTCGCTCAACTGAGCTCCACACATGATACCAATATCCTTTAACAAGTGTTCCAAGAAATAGGAATGAAGATAACAGAAACTTTGATTTGGAATTGGAATGAAGGTACCTTGAATCCAGAATTTTAAAAAAATTCAGGATGTGGATTTAGTAAATACCAAACATTTCAAATACTTCTGTGTAAGGATGAGTTATAACACATTGAATATAGGATGTAAAGAAAAGGAAAACACAATATACTAATCTTGGGTTAGTCTCGCCTAACAGCGCAAATTACTATAAGCTAAAATTTTATACTGAAAATACCGAGCCAAGTTCTTAAATAGCCTCGTCAGACCAAGACTTTCATTTGGATGTTGTGAATGGCGCCAAACACTTTTAGAGTCTGTCAGACGGTATATTTTGTTTGATTATGGGTTATTTAATGGCGAAATCTAAATTATTTGGACACAATTTTATGACTTTAACTAAATATATTTTGAACGCAAATGTATGCCTTCAACTACAGATAAAATGTATTCTTGGCTGTTTTCCTTTTAAACATGTATTGTTGGTCATTTTACTATAAATAGATATTGTTGTTGGGTCGCTTTTGTTTAGAGGCATATCAACCTATAAATCTATGGGTTATTTGATTCTGAAATCTAAATATTTGAATTTTGATTGGTTGTTTTTGTTTAGCGGCCTATCAACACCTCTATGGGTTATTTAATTCTGAAATCTAAATATTTGTATTTTGATGGGTTTTTTTTTTGTTTAGCGGCATATCAACACCTCTATGGGTTATTTCATGCTGAAATCTAAATAGTTGAATTTTGATTGGTTGTTTTTGTTTAGCGGCATATCAACACCTCTGTGGGTTATTTAATGCCGAAATGTAAATATTTGAATTTTGATTGGTTGTTTTTGTTTAGCGGCATATCAACACCTCTATGGGTTATTTAATGCAGAAATGTAAATATCTGAATTTCGATTGGTTGTTTTTGTTTAGCGGAATATCAACATCTCTATGGGTTATTTAATGCTGAAATCTAAATATTTGAATTTTGATAGGTTGTTTTTGTTTAGCGGTATATCAACACCTTTATGGGTTATTTAATACCGAAATCTAAATATTTGAATTTTGATAGGTTGTTTTTGTTTAGCGGCATATCAACCTATAAATCTATGGGTTATTTAATACGGAAATCTTAATATTTAGAACGCAATTTTATGCCTTCTGCTACAAGTATTTTTAAATAATTTTCTACTTTCATGCCAAATGTATGTTTTTTTTTTTAGTTATATAGTTTGTAGATGATAAGATTTATTGTTTGTAATTTTTATTTTATAATTATATAAGAGTAATTGAGACGTTTCGAAAAAAAAAGAAAAGATTTTGATACATCCTTGTATATCAAAGTGATTTTGTTTAGCGGCATATCAACAAATTGAGTATAGGACATAAGGAAATTGAACACACAATATACTAATCTTGGGTTAGTCTCGCCTAACAGCGCAAATTACTTCAAGCTAAAATATTATACTGAAAACACCAAGCCAAGTTCTTAAATAGCCTCGTCAGACCAAGACTTTCATTTGGATGTTGTGAATGGCCACAAACACGTTCAGCGTCTGTCAGACGTTATAGTTTGAGTTTGTTTAACGGCATATCATTACTTGTATAGGTTATTTAATGCCGAAATCTAAATATTTTGTATGTAATTTTATGCTTCCAACTAAAGATATTTTATACGTAATTGGATTTGAGATTGATAACTTTTTCCATTTCATTGAAACAGACGATAAACACTATCTTCCATTTTTTCTTTCTTTCTGTCTTTCTTTTTCATTCAGAGTAAAACTGTTTTTTAAGATATATATTTTGTACATCGTAGAATATATTGTTGGTAATTTTACTAAAAAAATGAGAATACGGCAAAAATCAAAAAGAAATATTAATAATAATATTAATAATAATAATAATAATAACAACAACAACAACTAGCCAAAAAAAATTTTTTATTAATACAAGGGTGTACAAATGAAAAGATTTAAGATTGATAACTTTTTCCATTTCATTGAAACAGACGATAAACACTAGCTTCCATTTTTTCTTTCTTTCTGTCTTTCTTTTTCTCGCTGAAACCAAGAAGCGGCTTGCTCATTCAAAAACTTAAGAAAAACACTCGAAATCGAGCGTGATGCGCCAGCCGTCCATGAACAATTTAAATTCTAACTTGTAGAAGGTCACAAACACTAGAACAGGGGTCGGCAACTCATTCGACCCCGCGGGCCGGATCATGTTATAATGACGGGTCGCGGGCCGGACGAAGGCCATTAATAAAAAATTAGGGAAAATTACATATGCAGATCCCCTGTCAGCCTAAATATTTAAAACCATAATAAAAATAAACATTGAGAAATCAGAAAAAACAAAAGAAAATCTAAAATTAAAAAAACACCTAACAAAAATTACTTTTCCTCAAGGAACGTCAAAATACTTCAAAGTGAAAAAGATCAACCGAAGTGAATGGATGAAATTATGACGTGTAGGTTTGAAACTGTTATTGAAAATTGTTCCACAAACGAACCACACATACACATCAAACAAAAACGAAGCACATATACCCATACATACGAGTACAAATAGTTACAAACATATACACTTACGTACGTACACATACGGTATCATCCACACATTCATGAGGCATGTATGTATAATGCACGTATGTTTAACTGTCTTTAGATTTCTGCTACCTCGCATGTCAGTCCCTCCCTGGCCTCTTTCACTTTATCGTTCCTTTCGCTTCTGTTATCTTTTAATGTAGCCAAGGGTCATAACAAATATGTATCCATTATTTGACATTAAACGTAGGCAACGCAACTTGGTATAATAAGTCTCATGAAAGATAACTGGCAGATAGTCTAATTCGAAAGCCTCGTCTCTCATGTTAAAATAGAGTCATTGGTAATCAGGCTTGCGGGCCGGTCAAAATGCCTTTGCGGGCGGATCCGCCCGCAGGCCCGTAGGTTGCCGAGCCTTGCACTAGAATCACGCAGACTCGTAAGTTTAAATATCTGGGAAGCGTTCTGACAGAGAACGGTAAATGCGACATTGAGATCTGTAGACGTTTTTGGGGTGGCCAAGGACGCATTCCAAAAGCTGGGCAGAGTATTGAGAGACAGGTGGATTTCCTTGGTAACAAAGAAAAGAATACTGAGCTGTTACGTGACATATGTCCTTTACGGCAGCGAATGTTGGGCGATTTCCTCAAAGATGAAGAAGATACTCGAGGTGACGGAGATGTGGTTTTACAGAAGGATGCTAAGGATATCATGGACCTAGCGTGTGAGCAACGATGAGGTCTTAGAGAGGTTGCAAATATGTAGGAGGCTTATAACTAATATCAGGAAGAGGCAGATGAAGTTTAAGGGACACGTAATGATGAATGAGTGTCTGGAGAATCTGATGCTCACGGGTCTAATCGAGGGAGAGAGAGGCAACGGAAAACAACACATGGCATACCCAGCGGCTTAAGCAATGACAGAACGTGATCTAGGGGAGGTGACAGATGGAAGGAACTTGTTGAGAGCTGCAAGAAACAGAGAGAGGTGGAGAGCCATGATCTCTTACGTCCTGAAAGGACACGGCACATAGAAAGAAAGAGCTCGGTTTGAATTTCAATCCAGCCCATCCGGCAACGATTGGGCTATAACATAGATTACGAGACAGATCTAGTTTTGACAAGTGAAGTGAATGATGAGATGAATTAGGAAGCTTATGAAAATAAAGCAAAACACAGAAGTAGAAACATCACAGTTAAGACCACCACGACGAGCTAATTCTAACTTTTTACGTGGGCTCAAACATAGATCTCTTGGCATGACCAAGGTCATCATGATGCTCATTCTTAATAATCGAAGTTGACTATACTTGCATCTGAAGTCAGAACATCCTCAACATATTTGGAGAGGGAGCAGGGATGCAGGAAATGATCATGGCGCTTTAAAAAGGCCTTATCTGAATCCAATGAAGAATTTATAAGGCATGATCAAACCTTGCACAACACATGAATGATGTATTGTACCTCTATTGTATGGAGTATTTTTCGTCATACAATATAAAGGGTAATGTTAGGAATGAAATGCTAAAGTAGACGCTGCACACACACACACACACACAGAGACAGTCGAGTAGATAAAAATGGAGGAATAGTTTAAAAAATGGAAACTTTAATTAATACTGACACATTTTTAGTTTATAGTCATTTCTTCATGTATTTTCTTTTTTTGCTTTCTTTTTTGTGTTTTTCTTTGCAAAGGCAGGAATAGATAGATAGATAGATAGATAGATAGATATTATCAAGACGGAAATTATATATAATGAACAGAATTAGACAGAAAGAGGGAAACAAATAGCCTGCGATAGATAGATAGATACATAGCTACGAAACGCGTCACATAGATTGATAGATAGGAACAACTTGAGATAGATAGATAGATAGATAGATAGATAGATAGATAGATAGATAGATAGATAGATAGATGTAAACAGTCTGGGATCGCGCGATAGATAGATAATGAAAAGACTGATTTTATAGATAGATAGATAGATAGATAGATAGATAGATAGATAGATAGATAGATAGATGTGATCCGACAGATATATGAACAGATAGATATTATCAAGACGAAAATGATATATAATGAACAGAATTAGACAGAAAGATGGAAACAAATAGCCTGAGAAAGATAGATACATAGCTACGAAAAGCGTCACATAGATTGATAGATAGAACAGCTTGAGATAGATAGACAGATAGATAGATAATGTTCTCTGATATATATATATATATATATATATATATATATATATATATATATATATATATATAAAGAGAGAGAGAGATAGATAGATGTGTTGTCTGAGATAGATAGATAGATAGATAGATAGATATTATCAAGACGGAAATGATATATAATGAACAGAATTAGACAGAAAGATGGAAACAAATAGCCTGCGGTAGATAGATACATAGCTACGATAAGCGTCACATAGATAGATAGATAGGAACATCCTGAGATAGATAGATAGATAGATAGATAGATAGATAGATAGATAGATAGATCACGCTTGTTTAATTCGATTGTCTCACGTAGGTTCATTCAAATTAATGGAATTGATTCCTCCAAAATACAGGATCAACTTTCAAGCACAATAAAAGAAATAGATTTAATGAAATCGATTCTCTTTTTAGTCCAATTCATCACTCTGAAAAAATTCTTTCTCGTTAAATGATAAAACCTCGAAAATAGAAAATAAGATCCAAGCAATCCCCCAATGCAACAAGAAGCACAATAAAGTACCAAGACGATCTTCAATGTCAGGGGATAATTTACTTTTTCGAAAACCATTTAAGAAAGTGACAATTACCTGCCTTCGGCGATACACGTTAATTTCAACATATTTCTTCTTGCATTTCTTGATTCCCCACGTTTTTTTTTCCTTTTTATTTCTGACAAAAAGCTTTTATTTCGGCTCCATTAAGCCAACGGCATTTTTCGAATACGAACAAGAAAGGTGTGCTAAACTTTAGCAAAAGAGTGAAAAAATGGAATGGCCTCTGATAATAACTCAGTGTTTTGTTTCCGAACTGGACTTCACAAAATTAATGGTTCGATAACCTACATCAACGGGCGAAAAATAATTTATACCGTTAAATTGCGCTAAATTGTCAAGTTAACCTATGAGATATTGTATTGTTTGTGTGACCAACGCTACCAAAGAACATGAAAATTCGTAAACAACGTTGTTTTTGCATAGAGTTTTTTTTTTGCAAACATGGATAAACATGCATGCAACAAGGTGCAGTGTCAAAAGGATTTTTTCCCATGACCTTCACTTTTCGATAATGTTTATTGTTTTAAAAGGCAATTATTAGAATTGGAATAATATCTAAATATATGATAAAACTGAATTTATAATTTTTTTTTGTTCTTGAGAATTTACAACAAAAATATTAAACACTATTTATTTAAATTGTTTATTTTCAAGAATATTTTTTTTTATTCACAACATTCTAAAACCTAATACAATTAAAACTAATGCTATGCAATATTTATCATTTACCAATTTATAATAGAGAAACAAATATGAAAACAATTCTTTTATTCATAAATCTATAAAAATTTACTAAATTACTGAAATACGCGAACCAACTATAAGGAAATCCTTATTATTTAGCATTTCATGAAGGTACTGTCATGTAGGAAGAAAATGAGTAACTGCCGGCACCGAGGTACGCGCGTAACACTCTGGACTTAAGAATATATGTTTTCCTCTAGGCGTATAAATAGCGGTGTCAGGCTAATGACTGCAATGATTATTGTGTGACCATTGAGTGGAACTATCCAGTCGAATTAGAGTGAATTACTGTGCGTCGATGATTTTGATTTAGGATTTACGGGACGTTGAGCAAGGCATTCACTGAAATGGTTAATTATCTTTGGTTGAGTTTTACTTCTTTGAAAGTATTTATTTGACTTTTACTTCTTTGTTAAGTATTTATTTGCGGTTGTAATTAAATACTGTTTTATCTTAACATTGAAGACTCGAGTTATATTTAATTATTGACGCCCACCGTACGTCACAAAAAGTTTGAAGTATTGATTATATATATATATATATTAAGAAATGGACAAAGTCCGACAATTTATTTATTAAAGACATTTTTATGTTTAACGTTCTTTTTTATAGATACAAGTATTTAAGTAAATGCTCTGTTTATAATAAACAGTATTAAATAACATTTACCGGCCTGAATGTCCGAGAAATTTTCATAGAAAATATTCGTTCTTTGACAGGATTCGAACCTGCATCCTATACGGAACCGTCATTTACGCTGACGTGCCTTTTCGATCGGCCACAAAGAAGCGTTCGGTAGACAAGGTCGAATTTACTGCTTATAAACTTCAATCTTCCATGAATCACGTACATTCATAACTGCTCTGGCGTATCGAATGTAAACAAATGACGTCATATATTAAGAAATGGACAAAGTCCGACAATTTATTTATTAAAGACATTTTTATGTTTAACGTTCTTTTTATAGATACAAGTATTTAAGTAAATGCTCTGTTTATAATAAACAGTATTAAATAACATATATGTATATATATAAATTCGACCTTGCCTACCGAATCCTGTCAAAGAACGAATATTTTCTATGAAAATTTCTCGGACATTCAGGCCGGTAAATGTTATTTAATACTGTTTATGATAAACAGAGCATTTACTTAAATACTTGTATCTATAAAAAAGAACGCTAAACATAAAAATGTCTTTAAAAATATATATATATATATATATATATTGTAAGAATGCACCAGAAATGATTTTATTATAAGAATGCATGATGTCATACAGGAAGAAAATGAGTAACTGCCATCACCGAGGTTCGAGCGTGACACTCTGGACTTATGAATATGTTTACAGCTAAGTATATAAATAGCGGTGTCAGGCTACTGACTGAAGTCATTATTGAGTAACTATTAAGTGTAACTATCCTGTGTGTATAACTGTACCGTATTTCATATTTTACTGGTTGTATACAATAAACATTTCTTCTATTATCCACCTGGTGTTAAGTATTCATCCCCTTAGCACGTATTATAACATTCACATTAGCTAAAAAGGTTTTCTCAGTTTTATTGCAACTTTCTACTTCTTATTTATGTGAATTACGCTCCGCAACTCCTAGATCAGTTGCCATCCAAGGCTATAGAACCCAGTCTGCCTTATATATACACACATATATATATATATATATATATATATATATATATATATATATATATATGTTTTAATTATAATAAATTACAATGAAAACATTTTACATCGCTACAGAAAAAAAACTCATGTTTCAGCACTAAGATGGTACTTCCTCGGGCGAAGGTAGATAACTTGTGATAAAAATGATTTATTAGAGAAATTTAAAAACAAAACTTTGTCTTTTTTAAGGTTAGAGTTATATATATATATATATATATATATATATATATATATATATAGGAAGGGTGTATGTGTGTTTGTGTGTGTGTGTGTGTGTGTAATGAATGCACGGCCGCAATTTTAGACGGATTTGTACCAAAATTTACATGCACATGCTCCAAGTTAGTGAGAAGGCCAAGACTGATATTGCATCGATAGTGGAAATAATCGATTT
>CAHIKZ030000566.1:990000-1040000 GCA_903632075.3 Acanthosepion pharaonis
ATCTCACAATGCGAATTTTTTCTAAGCTCTATACTAAACATTAAATCTGTTACGAAAAAAGAACTAAACAAAATGAACACAAAACGATCAGCTTTAAAAAAGGCCTCGTAACTGGAAAAACCAAATGAAAAAAGAATGTTAACAACAAATACTTTTTCACACCCAACCCAGTTCTGTAGAATCAGAATCAACATTGAGTTTAAGCAAGCGAATGAGCCAATTGGAGTAAAGTGTCATGCAGATTTAAATTTTCCCCACTTGTGACGAATGCAGCTATCGATTTTTTTGGCATGCTAGCATGCTAGTTAACATTCGTGTCAGTCAGCTGTTGGCTCTCATGCTGGCTAATAGAATCTTCCTGAATATTCGTGGCAGTAGAAAATGGCCGCAAACTACGTGAAAACTGCCGTAGAAGCATGAAAAAAATCGATTATTTCCACTATCGATGGGAGTTGGGAAATGCAAAGTCGGCCTTGGCCTTCCCACTAAGTTGGAGCATGTGCATGTAAATTTTGGTGCAAATCCGTCGAAATTGCGGCCGTGCATTCGTCACACACACACACACACACACGCACGCACACACACACACACGCACGCACGCACGCACGCACACACACACACACACACACACGCACGCACGCACACATACACACCGACACACACACACACACTCGCGCACACACACACACACGCTCGCACGCACGCACACACACACACACACGCACACACACACGCACACACACACACACACACGCACGCACACACACACACACACACACACACACACGCACGCACACACACACACACGCACGCACGCACACACACACACACACGCACGCACGCACACACACACACACACACGCACGCACGCACACACACACACACACACACACGCACACACACACACACACACACACACACGCACACACACACACACACACACACACATCCACTTTTATAGATATAGATAATAATATCCGGATTGTGATTTTGTATCACTCTGTTAGAAAATTATAGTGCCATAGTATACATGTAGACTGAACACACACGCTTTTACCAAATTTCACACAACACACACACACACACACACATCCGGTCTGTCCCTATTTACCCATAGCAGATATAGATAATAACATCCGGATTGTGATTTTGTATACACGTTTAAGCAATCCTGTATCTTTCTGTACGTGACTGACGAATTTCTTTCTGATAGACCAGTTGCCATCCAAGTCAATAGAACCCCTGTCTGTCCGGCTATTTATCCATACATGAAGACGAGTCGTTCCTGAAAAGTCAGTCAGTCAGTTATGTTCCATCGGGATACACAAATTTCTGCATGACTGACGAGTCATTTTCTTGGTAGACCAGTTGCCACACACATAGAATCCGGTCTGTCTTGCTATTTATCCATAGCTGGGGGGAGGAGAAGAAGAGGATCCATACCTTCCCAAAGGGTATTAGCACGTCAGTCAGTCAGTTATGTGCTATGCATGATACACGTTAAGCCGATTATGTATACTTCGATACATGACTGACGAGCGGGTTTTTCCCGCAGTTGGTTGCTATTTGTTTCCGCGGTAGACCAATTGCCATCGAAGGCTATAGAACCCAGTCTGTATTGCTATTTACCCATAGCGGGGGAGAAAGATACCGGAAACAGGGCTGGTTCATTGCAGCGCTACAGTATCTGTCTCACCCTGCTATATACAGTAGATTTACAAGAGCCATATCAGACCGGAAATTGAATATTAGAGTCATATTAAGGCTGGTGCTGGATAATTCTCTCTCGCATGTCGCATATGCTCACCTACGATATATCGCTTGCGCCTTTCAATTTAAAAAAAAATAACAAAATCAGTTACTGTTGTGTCGTAAAAGAGAAATGGTATTTATCAATCTACCCACGGGGATCGAATGTGGCACAAGGCCTTTTTAATGTGGGTATCTCTGAGCCCGTAGGCCCAGCCAAAAATAAATAACCATCCAAACCCGCCGAGGCGGGCCAGTTCCTTCAACCTGCCCCAACGAAACCCTACCCTTCGGCAGAGCTTCGTCAGGGTTCCTCTCTGCAAGCAGAGAGTTCGACAGACACCCGACCCGGCAGCTCACAAAGCGCAGATACTACACTTTGATCCTAGCCACCGGGCCGAGCGGGTATGCTGACACACACATAAAAAATAAGAAATAGTTTATTCCAGAGAATAACAAGTTATACGATTGAGAAAACAAGGTAATGTAAAAAAAAGTTAATCGTTAATTTCTCGGCATTTACCCAAAACCTCCCCACAAGGCCGGTGTCGAACGTGGTGTTATTCCGAGCATGTACTCTCTGGCAAAAAATCTCCATGCACTCTGCATAAACGGGGTCGGGTTGCTGTCTATCTGTCATACCTGAACGTACCTATTCTATTATTAATAGACCCTACCACACATAATAAGTAGTAGTAGTAGTAGTAACGGTCGCCAGTTGGGCTCAGTGGTGTTGAGTGAGTCAGTCGATGTCGGACATTGAAGTATCAACCATCACAACTAGATTGCTGCGTCATTAACTAATATTTCAAGTTCCTAACATTTTGTACGTTGAACCTAATTTAAGACGACTTATTGAAATACAAGCCTCCACTGTGAAAACTACTCTACAACACTATCTACCCTGACGAGACTCTGCCCGGAGGCATAGCCTCGTCTGAGTTTCTCTCAATTCGAATGTCCAGAGTCGACAAGCAGAGTAATCGCTAACTTCTCGGTATTTACCGAAACCTCCTCACAAGGAGGGATGTGGCACACGGCTGGTTTTAAATGAAAGGTCTTCCGAACGTGTACGCTCGGGCAAAATTTCCCCGTCGACCTGGATAGAATAGATCGGGCAGCTATCTGCCTCCCCAGACGGGGCTATGCCTACGGGCAGAGTCTCGTCTGGTCGGCTAGCAGAGATGTAACGAAATCTAATTGTTAACTCCTCTGTACTTACCTGAGACCTTCCCACAAAGAGGGATGTGGCACTAGGCCGGTTTTTTTTTTTTTGCGTGCGGTGTTCCGAGCTCCTAGGCTCGGTCAAAAATTGCCCTTAGACTCTGTATACATGGGGGTCGGGTAGCTGTCTACCTCCCTAGACAAAACTCTGCCTTTCGGCATCTCCTCGTCTGGGTTCCTCTCTGCACGGAGAAAGAATGTCATCTGTAATCGTTAACAAGGCGGGATGGGGCGCAAGGCCGGATTTTTTTTTACGTGGTTTGTTCCTAGCCCGTAGGCTCGGACAAAAACTGCCCGTAGACCCAGTATGCACGGGGTCGGGTAGCTGCCTACCTCCTCAGACGAGACTGCCTTTCGACATAGCCTCGTGTAGGTTCCTCTCCGCCCGGAGGCAAATAGTCGACAAACAGTTAACTAATCGTTAACTGCTCGGTGTGTTATTTTTAGCCGATACTCGTATTTGATTAGGCGCACCTCGTGAAGAGTGGAAACGAGAAGTATTAAGTATGGGAAGACGTTGGTATAAATTATAGGCATTTAAGAATCTCCACAAATATTCTTAAATGCCTATAATTGATAACAGAAACCATTTTCGCTTCCGCGTCTCGTATGCACGAGTTTGTCGTTGCTTTGAAATTTTTCATGCAAAACAAAAAAAAAAAAAAAAAAAAATCATTTCGTCCGTGTATTGGTTAATATATTGAAATGTAATTGTCATCTTTTATAATCGCTTATGTAAGCCGAAAGCTTAGATTGGATTTAAACATGTATCAATATGGTGATTTCCTTTCGTCTTTCAATGATGATGTTATTAAGCTTTTTAGACAATATGAAAGGAACTTACTTAAAATATATAACAAAACTTGTCTATATTATTTAATAAAACATGCATGAATATATATATATATATATATATATATATATATATATATATATATATATATGTTGTGGTAGGATCCACCTAATTTGCATAGTGGAGTACCGACCATATAAAATATGGTTGGTACCGGGAAGAGAGGGAGGAATCAAGAGATTCAACCAGAGACTCTGCCCGACTGCGACTCAGTCAACACATTCGCTAGGAACGGTCTTACCAGGAATATACAAAAGACTATGTGTAAATATTGTGTACACTTCCTTTTTTCAATACATTTTGTTCTAAGTACATTTTGCGTTGCATTATTATTCCATTCATTAGTCAAGTTTCAACAACATATATATATATATATATATCAGTTTCTTTTCATCGTTATTGATCCTTCGACACACCGTTTCCTGTCGTTTTGCACCTATTTTAACACAAATGCAGCCACCCACTGACATTTGGCACCAATGTACCAATATCAGGAATCCAGGAAGTATTTCTGAAGGAATGCGAATTCATTTGGGAAAGTTGAAAGAACTGTCTTTTATGTAATATTCAAGATTTAGCCTTTATTTGTTACGCGCATTTCATCTTCAAAAGTCCTTCAATCAATCGACTGGATATTCTTCAGCGATTGGCTACTGTTATTGCTATTGTTGCTGTTATTGTTGTTGTCCTTCTTCTTCTTCTTCTTCTTCTTCTTCTTCTTCTTCTTCTTCTTCTAATCGTGAAGTTGCCATCATTATTGCTACTGCCAGTTCAAGCATGACGCCAAGATATCAGTCAAGCTATTAAGATATCAGTCAGTTATATGCCATGCGTGATATACACTTAGGCGATCATACATATTTCGATACATGAATGGCGAGGCAGATTTTTTTCCAGCAGTAGGTTGCCATTTCTTTCTGCAGTAGACCAGTTGCTATCCAAACCTATAGAACCCGGTCTGTCCTGCTATTTACCCATAGCAGGCAGAGGGGAAAAGAAGAGGATTCATACCTTTCCCAAGGGTATTAGCACGTCAGTCAGTCAGTTATGTGCTAGGCGTGATACACGTTTAAGCAATCCTGTATCTTTCGATACGTGACTGACGAGGCATATTTCTTTCTGAGGTAGACCAGTTGCCATCCAAGTCAATAGAACCCCGTCTGTCCGGCTATTTATCCATAGCTCCGGGGAGAAGACGATTCATAACTTTCCCAAGGGTATTAGCACGTCAGTCAGTCAGTTATGTTCCATGCGGGATACACACATCTTTCGATACATGACTGACGAGGGAGATTTCTTTCTGTGGTAGACCAGTTGCCATCCAAGGCTATAGAATCCGGTCTGTCTTGCTATTTATCCATAGCTGGGGGGAGGAGAAGAAGAGGATCCATACCTTCCCCAAGGGTATTAGCACGTCAGTCAGTCAGTTATGTGCTATGCATGATACACGTTAAGCCGATTATGTATACTTCGATACATGACTGACGAAGCGGATTTTTCCCGCAGTTGGTTGCTATTTGTTTCCGCGGTAGACCAATTGCCATCGAAGGCTATAGAACCCAGTCTGTATTGCTATTTACCCATAGCGGGGGGGGGAGAAAGATACCGGAAACAGGGCTGGTTCATTGCAGCGCTACAGTATCTGTCTCACCCTGCTATATACAGTAGATTTACAAGAGCCATATCAGACCGGAAATTGAATATTAGAGTCATATTAAGGCTGGTGCTGGATAATTCTCTCTCGCATGTCGCAACGTAGTTCCAGTATCTATCTGTCTGCCAATCTATCAATCTCAACATATCTATCTATCTATCTATCTATCTATCTATCTATCTCAATCTGTTCATATCTATCTATCTATCTATCTATCTATCTATCTATCTATCTCAATCTGTTCATATCTATTTATCAATTTATCTATCTATATTGTTATTACAATCTATTTAATCAATTTATCTATCTGCCATTTCAACATAGCATATCTGGTTTCCCATCTAATCTATCTATTCATCTATCTATCTATCTATCACTGTTCATATCTATATATCTATCTATCTATCTATCTCATTCTGTTCATTATCTATCTATCTATCTATCTCTATCAATCTATCTATCTATCTATCTCAGTCTGCCCATTATCTATCATCTATCTATCTTCTATCTATCTATCTATATCTATCTCAGTCTTATTATCTATCTATCTATCTATCTATCTATCTTCTGTCCATATCTATTTATCAATTTATCTATCTATATTGTTATTACAACCTTTCTAATTCAACCTTTCAGTATCTATCTGCCATTCTCAACATAGCATATCTGTCTTTTCCTATCTATCTATCTATCTATATCTATCTATCTATCTATCACTGTTCATATCTATATATCTATCTCATCTATCTATCTATTCTGTTATCTATCTATCTATCTATCAATCTATCTATCTATCTATCTCAGTCTGCCCCCCATTATCTATCTATCTATCTATCTATCTATCTATCTATCTCATCTATCCATTATCTATCTATCTATCTATCATCTATCTATCTATCTATCTCAATTCTATCTATTTGTCCATATCTATTTATCAATTTATCTATCTATATTGTTATTACAACCTGGTTTCTAATTCAACCTTTCAGTATCTATCTGCCATTCTCAACATAGCATATCTGTCTTTTCCTATCTATCTATCTATCTATATCTATCTATCTATCTATCTATCTATCTATCATATCATCTATCTATCTATCTATCTCTATCTATCTATCTATCTATCTATCTATCTATCTATTCATCTCATTATCTATCTATCAATATTTATCAATTTATCTATCTATCTCAAGTCTGCCCACCTTTTATCTATCTATCTATCTATCTATCTATCTATCTATCTATCTATCTATCTCAGTCTGTATATATCTATCTATTTATCTATCTATCAATCTTTCTATCTATCTATCTATCTATCTATCTGTCTATCTTTCATTTATCATCTATCTATCTATTCTATTCATTATCTATTTATCAATTTATCTATCTATCTATCTAATTGCCTTTATCTATATATCCATCTATCTATCTATCTCCTATTATCTATCTCACTGTTCTATCTATCTATCTATCCATTATCTATCTATCTATCTATCTATCTATCTATCTCATCCATCTCCATCCATCTATCTATCTATCTATCTATCTATCTATCTATCCAGTCTATCTATCTATCTATCTATCTATCTCAATCTGTCCATATCTATTTATCAATTTATCTATCTATATTGTTATTACAACCTGGTTTCTAATTCAACCTTTCAGTATCTATCTGCCATTCTCAACATAGCATATCTGTCTTTTTTTCTATCCATCTATCTATCTATCTATCTATCTATCTATCTATCTATCATATCTATCTATCTATCTATCAATATCTATCATATCTATCTATCTATCTATCTATCTATCTATCTATCTATCTATCTATCTCTGTTCTATTCTATCTATCTATCTATCTATCAATCTATCTATCTATCTCTCAGTCAACCCATTATCTATCTATCTATCTATCTCATCTGTTCATTATCCATCTATCTATCTATCATATCAGTCTCTATCTATCTATCTATCTATCTATCTATCTATCTATCTATCTATCTATCTATCTATCTATCTCAATCTGTTCATCTATATCTATTTATCAATTTATCAATTTATCTATATTGTTATTACAACCTGGTTTCTAATTCAACCTTTCAGTATCTATCTGCCATTCTCAACATAGCATATCTGTCTTTTCCCCTATCTATCTATCTATCTATCTATCTATCTATCTATCTGTTCATCTATCTATCAATTCTATCTATCTATCTATCTATCTATCTATCTATCTATCTATCTCATTCTGTTCATTATCTATCTATCTATCTATCAATCATCTATCTATCTATCCCATCTCTATCTATCTATCTATCCATCTATCTATCTATCTATCTATCTATCTCAGTCTGCCCATTATCCATCTATCTATCTATCTATCTATCTATATCTATCTATCTATCTATCTATCTATCATATCTATTTATCAATTTATCTATATTGTTATTACAACCTGGTTTCTAATTCAACCTTTATCTATCTGCCATTCTCAACATCATATCTGTCTTTTTCCTATTATCTATCTATCTATCTATCTATCATCACTGTTCATATCTATCTATCTATATCTATCTATCTATCTATCTATCTATCTATCTATCATCATATCTCAGTCTGCCCATTATCTATATCTATCTATCTATCACTGTTCATATATCTATCTATCTATCTATCTATCTATCTATCTTCATTATCTATCTATCTATATATCTATCTATCTATCTATCTATCTATCTATCTATCTCAGTCTGCCCATTATCTATCTATCTATCTATCTATCTATCTATCTATCTATCTATATCAGTCTGCCCATTATTATCTATCTATCTATCTATCTATCTATCTATCTATCTCAATCTGTTCATATCTATTTATCAATTTATCTATCTATATTGTCATTACAACCTGGTTTCTAATTCAACCTTTCAGTATCTATCTGCCATTCTCAACATAGCATATCTGTCTTTTTCCTATCTATCTATCTATCTATCTATCTCTATCTATCTATCTATCTATCTATCTATCTATCACTGTTCATATCTATCTATCAATCTATCTATCTCAGTCTGCCCATTATCTATATCTATCTATCTATCTATCTATCTATCTATCTATCTATCTATCTATCTATCTCAATCTGTTCATATCTATTTATCAATTTATCTATCTATATTGTTATTACAACCTGGTTTCTAATTCAACCTTTCAGTATCTATCTGCCATTCTCAACATAGCATATCTGTCTTTTTCCTATCTATCTATCTATCTATCTATCTATCTATCTATCTATCTATCACTGTTCATATCTATATATCTATCTATCTATCTATCTCATTCTGTTCATTATCTATCTATCTATCTATCAATCTATCTATCTATCTATCTCAGTCTGCCCATTATCTATCTATCTATCTATCTATCTATCTATCTATCTATCTATCTATCTCAGTCTGCCCATTATCTATCTATCTATCTATCTATCTATCTCAATCTGTTCATATCTATTTATCAATTTATCTATCTATATTGTTATTACAACCTGGTTTCTAATTCAACCTTTCAGTATCTATCTGCCATTCTCAACATAGCATATCTGTCTTTTCCCATCTATCTATCTATCTATCTATCTATCTATCTATCTATCTATCACTGTTCATATCTATCTATCTATCTATCTATCTATCTATCTATCTATCTATCTATCTCATTCTGTTCATTATCTATCTATCTATCAATCTATCTATCTATCTCAGTCTGCCCATTATCTATCTATCTATCTATCTATCTATCTATCTATCTATCTATCTATCTATCTCAGTCTGCCCATTATCTATCTATCTATCTATCTATCTATTTATCTATCTATCTCAATCTGTTCATATCTATTTATCAATTTATCTATCTATATTGTTATTACAACCTGGTTTCTAATTCAACCTTTCAGTATCTATCTGCCATTCTCAACATAGCATATCTGTCTTTTTTCTGTCTATATGTGATATAATGATATATAATTTTGCATAATTTTATATATCAACAGTTTATCATATCTATCTATCTATCTATCTATGATATAACGATATATAATTTTGCATAATTTTATATATAAACAGTTTGTCATATCTATCTATCTATCTATCTATCTATCTATCTATCTCTCAGTCGGTTACTATCTAAGGTTTTCAAATTCTCTCTCACTCTCTCTCCCTCTCTCTCTCTCTCTCTCTCTCTCTTGCCGGTTATCTATCTATCTATCTATCTATCTATCTATCTTACATTGTTCTTTTCTATCTCATTATTTTTCTACCTCTCATTCTATTAATATTTAGCCATTTATTGATCTCACCTTGTATGGATCGACGACTGCTTATATTAAACACCTGAAAAGAAATAGACTCACTGTTTAGTAGACTGATGAATTGTTGCAAGTTTATCATCTGAACAAGTTTATTGATTGGATGATTGGTCTTGAAAAACTATCCGATTAAGCCGGATCTTTTTTATCAAATAAATACACATTTTGAACGACAATATATATATATATATATATATATATATATATATATATATATATATATTTGGAGCATCTCGTCGATATAAGTGAATGGAAATTAGCGATAAACTCAAACTTGCACATCTTTCCGCTCGATGAAAATTAATGGTCTTCAAGAGCCAGAGATTATTGATCGTTTTTCGATCCCTTCTATTTATTGGGGGTGTTTTTGTTGTTTTTGTTTTTATTTTAAGTTTTCTAATTTGGTAATGAAAATTTCTCGGCTGGTTTACGGTAGCGAGTCTAATAAAACTTCAAACTATATTTTCGTTAGACTGCCAATCTTACGGCCATAAACGGGCTGGCCGGTGATCTTCTGCTAAAAGATTTGAAGAAGATGAGATTATTGAAAATTTGAGTTAAGACTCCAGATGCAATAAAAATAATATACGTTATTTATATACGAATTTATTTATGACTTTTTATAGCGGTCTCGTTTATTTAAGGTGCTGGCCTGACCGAATAAGAGAGACAGAGACACAGAGAGAGAGAGAGACAGAAATTAAAAGGAGAGTGAGAGTAAAGGGAGAGCTAGAGAGTAAATAGACATAGAGTGAGAATAAAAGGAGAGAGAAAGAGAGTAAAAGGAGAGAGAGAGTAAAAGGAAAGAGAGAGTAAAGAGAGAGAGAAGGAAAATGGAGAGAAAGTAAAGGTTGAGAGAGTTAGTGTAAAAAGGAGAGAGAGAGAGTAAAAGGAGATGGAGAGTAAAGTGGAGAGAGAAAATGCAGAGAGAGTAAAGGTAGAGAGTACAGCGAGCGAGTGAGAGTAAAAGGAGAGAGAGTAAACAGAGAGAGTGAGAGTAAAAGGAGAGGGAGAGTAAATGGGGAGACAGAAAATGGGGAGTGGGAGTGTAAAGGTAGAGAGTAAAGGTAGAGAGAGAATAAAGGAAGAGAGTGAGAGTAAAAGGAGAGAGAGTACAAGGAGAGAGAGAGTACAAGGAGAGTGAGAGAGAACAAGGAGAGAGAGAGTAACGGGAGAGAGGGAACATGAAGAGAGATAGTAAAAGGAGAGAGAGCGTATAAGTGTGAGAGAGTGAGTGTAAAAAGGAGAGAGAGAGTAAAAGGAGATGGGAGTAAAGGGGAGAGAGAAAATGGAGAGAGAGTAAAGGGAGAGAGAGTAAAGGGAGAGAATACAGCGAGAGAGAGCGAGAGTAAAAGGAGAGGGAGAGTAAAGGGGGAGAAGAAAATGGGGAGAGAGAGAGAGTAAAGGTGGAGAGAGAATAAAGGTAGAGAGAATGAGAATAGAGAGAATAAAAGGAGGGAAAGTGTGAGTAAAAGAGAGAGAGAGTAAATGGAGCGAGTAAAGGGAGAGAAAGAGACAAAGAACATGATAGAAAATGATTGATTGTTTAATCGATTGATTGATTCGTTTTCTACGGCTTATCAACTCTTACAGTGGTGAGAAAGTGGCTGAAGCCGAGATGCTAGGTCAGGATCAATGACATTGCAGAGTCTTCTTCAGATTCTATCAACGATCTATTTTTTGACCCTGGGTACGATAAAAACAAAAATGAACAGACAAAAATAAATTCCCTAGCAGCCAAATATATTTTAAAATGTGTACCTATTGACATGAAATAACGGTAGGAGTAATATAAATAATGCAAGCAATCATAATGCCTGATCTCAGAGATTCAATCACCTGAAGAATGCCGGAGCGTACAATGGCCGAAGCGTTGTGAATATGGCAATGAAGATGAGGATAACTGTCCGAATAATGTAAATAATGTATGTAAAGATAGCTCATCTCAGAGATATAGACAGATATTGAATAATGAGTAGGGACCCGATATACCAAAAATATGGAGACAACTAGAAAAGGCTCAGTAGAAGCTACGTTGTGAATATGGCAATGAAGATGAGGATAACAGTCCGAATAATGTAAATAATGTAAGTAATCATAATACCTCATCTCAGAGACATAGACAGTTATTGAAGAATCGGTACGGATCCGATATACCAAAAATATGGAGACAACTAGAAAAGTCTCAGTAGAAGCTACGTTGTGAATATGGCAATGAAGATGAATAATGTCCGAATAATGGATAGTAATCATAATAACTCATCTCAGAGATATAGACAGATATTGAAGAAGGCCGAAGCGTACAAAAGCCGAAACGTTGTGAATGGCAATGAAGTCGACTCAGTCCGAATAAGAAATAATGCAAGTAATCATAATTCATCTCAGAGATATAGAGATATTGAAGAAGGCCGAAGCGTACAAAGACCGAAATGTTTTGAGTATGGCAATGAAGTTGAGGATAACAGTCCGAATAATGTAAATAATGCAAGTAATCATAATACCTCATCTCAGAGATATAGAGAGATATTGAAGAAGGCCGAAGCGTACAAAGACCGAAATGTTTTGAGTATGGCAATGAAGTTGAGGATAACAGTCCGAATAATGTAAATAATGCAAGTAATCATAATGCATCATCTCAGAGATATTGACAGATACTGAAGAAGGCTGAAGCGTACAAAAGCCGAAACGTTGTGAATATGTCAATGAAGTTGAGGATAACAGTCCGAATAATGTAAATAATGCAAGTAATCATAATACTTCATATCAGAGATATAGACAGATATTGAAGAAGGCCGAAGCGTACAAAGGCCGAAACGTTTTGAGTAAGGCAATGAAGATGAGGATAACAGTCCGAATAATGTAAATAAGGCAAGTAATCATAATGCTCCATCTCAGATATATAGACAAACGCGAATCAGTATTCAGGGTGACATTCACGAATCGCTTTTCATCTGTTGTCATAGTGAAATACTTTTTAAACGTTCATAATAACTTCCTTCAAATGTTTCGTAGCATGCCTACGGGTGATACTGGGCATAATCCCATTCCTATAAATACAGTATTAAATACCGTATGTGGACCGCAGTTGGAGATTTGTCTCCAGCTCTCCTGGTCAAACTCTGTGCCTCCGGGCAGAGAGGGTAATCAGACAGGGTAACGTCGAAGGGCAGAATCTCGTCTCGGGAAACAGCTACCCGATCCCGTTTTATATCTAGTCTACGGGTAATTTCTGGCCAAGCTTACGGGCTCGGATACCCCACATTAAATTCGGACTTGTGCCATATCTGACCGCGTAGTTTGGTTAGTAGATACCCTGCTGTTGGAGATTCGTCTCCAGCTGTGATGGTCAAACTCTCTGCCCGGAAGCAGAGAGAATCCCCAGACGAGGCTATGTCGAAGTGCAGAATCTCGTTTCGGGAAACAGCTTACCCGACCCCGAGCAATATTTGGTCGAGCTCGAATTGCCTTACATTAAATTCGGCCTTGTGCCACATTTGACCGTGTGGATAGGTTGGAAGACGTCCTGCAGGGTGACATTCACGAATCGCTTTTCAGTTGTCATAGTGAAATACTTTTTAAACGTTCATTTTTTAAAGATTCATTGTGGAAATCACTTGACTCACTTCTAGCAGTTGATTACTTCTTCTACGCGCCGCTGGCGAATCTTATACGTGTTGTTCTTGTCCTGAGTATTATCGTATATTACCAACCTTCGTTTGATTATTCTATTCACTAACCTTTCCTAGGTTACAACAAAAGGCAAACACTTTTCTTAAAAAAGAAAAGTAACTTTTAACTAGAGTACTTATTAAAGTGATTTCTTGGCTTTTGGTTTTTAAAACTTTCTAATATCACTATCAAAGTTTATTTGTCTATCAATGCCAAATTTAATACACATTCGTGCTAGGGTCTTTCTTAGGGTCCTTCTTAGTTATTGGGCCTTGGTACAAAGAACCGGCTAAACCCCTTCTCATAGGCCCTGTCCGTCTGTATTGCAATTGATGTTTAGTCTTTTTTTTCTCACTTGCCTTGACCGCCTTCTTTTAGGAGTTTCTCTAATTTCCTTTCCGTGTCTGCTATCAACACGGGCGTCTGATTGGTTTAACGTTTTCAATATGGCCGCTAATAATAAATCCTGGTAGGACTTCTACTATTCTCAAGATCAACTCCCTGTAAATGTTGAATAAGTTTGGCGAGAAGCAGAGTATTAAGAGAGAGAGGGAAATTTCGTTAGAAACAAAGAAAAATGTATTGAACTGTCACTTGATATCTTCCCTCCTGTATGGCAGCGAATACTGGACAATCTTCTCAGAGAGGAAGAAGAGACTCAAGGCAGCAGAAATGTGATTCTACAGAAAGATGATGAGGATACCATGAACTGAATATGAGAGCAACAACAAGGTTTTGGAGAAAATGAAAACAAAATTTGGAATTTCTGGGGCACTTAATGAGGAAGCAAGGCTTGGAAAATTTGATACACACGGGACATTTAGCGGGAAAGATGGACAGAGGAAAGCGGCGCATAATATTCATGATGAGCTTGAGTAAATGTATTGTAGAACAGGGTTTGGGAGAAATAACAAAGAGACAAAACTTATTAAGAGCTACAAAGGACAGGAAGATGTGGAGGGCTATGATCACCTACGTCCTGGTGGGATACGGCATATAAAAGAAGAAATATACCCTATCTCTTTTAGAACCCTAAATCACATATACAGTAGCGGCCATAATATAAGGAACGGAAACAACAAAGACATAAATATGTGTATTAATTAAAAAGTAATGCATGATTAGCAATGAAATTTTTACCGAATAAAGATTAGGGTGTAATGCATAAAAATTATACAAAGTTACAAAAATTTACATAATAGTTTTTTTTTAAATAAAGATTAAATGGAACAAAGGAAATAAGCTACTGGACAAAAGTTAAGGAACGATCTTGTTAATACTTGATTGTGAACAAAATATCAACAAAATTTAATATTTGGTAAACATCCCTTATTTAATGACTTCTCTGCACCGTCGACCACATGATCTAATTAATTTCTTGCAAAAATCAGCAGTAATTCCCTCCCATTCATCTTTCAATAACTCCCATAGGTGATCCTGGTTTTTCGAGTTTCTTTTCTGAGTACTTTCTCCAATTATCTTCCAAACATTTTCTATTGGATTCAGGTCGGGACTCTGGGCTGGCCACTTCATTAGGGCGATTCCTTCTTCTTCAAATAAAGCCATAACCTTCTCAGCCTTGTGGCAAAGTGCATTGTCCTGCATGAAAATAGAAGATTCATAAAGATTATGGTGTAATCTTGGTACCACATGCTGCTGAAGAAGCCTTTTGTAAATCTCAGCATTGATATTGCCATGTACGTGGATGATAGGGCCAACTCCTGCAGATGAAATCATTTCCCCACACCATCACACTTAACGGTTTTCTTGACACATCGAGAAGACAGTCTTTCACCTGTTCTACGGCGTACGTAAGTTTTGCCCTCAGAATCAAATATAGTAAACTTGGACACGTCACTGAAATGAACTGTATCCCATTGTGCGTCAGTCCAAACAACATGTTCTCTCGCATACTCCAGGCGTGCCCTTTGGTTTCGCTTTGAAATGAGAGGCTTCGAAGCTGGAATACGGGCATGCAATCCTGCATTTCTTAACCTGCGAGCAACCGTTTTCCTTGAGATCTTATCTGTATCTTCATTAAATTTACGGGCAATTGATGTCGCAGTTTCAAAACGGTTTTTGTAGATATTCTAACAATTCTTCGATCTTCTCTTTGCGATGTTTTTGGAAGTTTTTTGGTTTTGCATCTAACGTTTTATCGGTTTTATACCTGCTAATTACACGATGAACGACACTTTTAGACCTATGAACAATATCAGAAATTTCTGAAATTGACTTTTTTCTTGATAGCGATAATGAGTTTTTTTTTTTTTTTAAAAAGAGCGTTTTGCGTGTAGAATTTACCATATTGCTTAAAAATAAAGTCCTAATGATGAATGAACTTTTACTTATTGTTGAAAAGCACCATCGAGTTTTTTAACAATGTAAATTAAAAGTTTATGCAAATTATTAACAAGATCGTTCCTTAACTTTTGTCCTGTAGCTTATTCCCTTTGTTCCATTTAATCTTTATTTAAAATAAAAAAAAATATGTAAATTTTTGTAACTTTGTATAATATTTATGCATTACACCCTAATCTTTATTCGGTAAAAATTTCATTGCTAATCATGCATTACTTTTTAATTAATACACATATTTATGTCTTTGTTGTTTCCGTTCCTTATATTATGGCCGCTACTGTATGCACAAAATGATAGTATAGCTGGAGAAGACATTGGAAAGAATTCTTGGAGAAAATGGAAACAAAAAGGAAACTTATAGTTAACATCAAGAGGAGGCTGTTCAAATTTCTGGGGCACGCAATGAGAAAAGAAGGCTTGGAAAATCTGATACTCAAAGGACAGATTGAGGGAAAGATAGAGAGAGGAAAGCAACGCGTAACATATTTGATTGTCTTGAGTAAATGAATCGTAGAATTTGGGAAATATAACAAAGAGATAAAATATTAAATGCAGGAAAATGGGGAAGGCTACGATCGTCTACATTATGAACGGATACAGCACAGAAAAGATGAAGAAAGAAGAAGTTTGCCTTAAGTTTTTTTTTTAAGAATGTGGGCACTGATAATGAATCCTGAAGGAAGTTCTACTTCTTTCAAATCGCCTTTCGGTAAACGTGGAATAAGTGCTGGAGAAGTTCGTTGTTTGTCGGACAAGACGACCTCCCTACAAATTGAGATCTTATATAAAATTACATACAAAATCTTCTGTCTTGTGAGAGATAGATTACGGATATTCCCTGGTGGGCTGTCAACATCCTCCAAACCAATTATGCTATCCTGGCCACCGCCCAAAATCTCTATAATCTCTGCTTCGGTTCTTCTCAAAAGGATATCGTCGCCTCTCTGGCTCTATACATCGACTGCAGCCTGGTGTTACAACCCGCTGGGCGCCGTTCGATAAGGTCTTATTGTGAGTCGACGACCCACGACTCACCGGGCTAGGTGTTTATTGGCAAGGTGGCCACTGAAAGACAGGACTTTCAACCAGAAAAGATTATATGTTATGAATGGATGGTCCAAGGCCATTTTATTGGATTATTATGCGATGAAATCATAATCAGATCGATCTACACACACACACAAGGATCAGCTTTTTTTTGATTATTTTGAATGAAAAAGAAAATGAAAAGAATTCTATTAGGATCTAAAATTTTTATGTGTATTTTCTTTTTCATTCAAAATAATCAAAAATTTTTAGGAATACGTTTTGAAAGCGTCGCCCATGTGACGACAACGTGACCATGCTAAACGGAAAGCTGATCCTTTTAAAAATTTTCAGTTATCTGTTGTTGGATAAGACTTGTTGTTTATGTCCATCATCTTTGTCAAATTGAACTGAATTGTATTTTAATGAATATTGTCTTGAAAAAGGTTTATTAAACCGAAACGTCAGACGTCGACATTTCATTCATTTTAAACAACATAATTGCATTTAAGAATTTTTGTTTGTTTTTTCCAAATTTTTCTTCATATATATATATATATATATATATATATATATATATATATATATATATATATATATATATGTTGAGGGTTCACCCTTTTTACACAAATGGACTCACCCAGTATATACATATACTTATTCTGCTACGTGAAGACCCGAAAGCAAGACAAGAGCAAGACCGAGGAGTCGAGTCGAGTCCAGAGTGACAGAGTAAAAGGTTGTAGGTAACCGGAAGAGTGAGGGTGAGGTAACAGCGTTGTAGGAGTCACAGTGAGCGAGCATGTAGACTCAGTAAAAAGTCATACAGCGAGTTTTTAGACAATACCAAAGACTGTATAGATATTTTGCTACTAACCCGCATTCCTGGAACTACTAACCTGCATTACCAGTTTGTATTATTACGGTAATACATTATTTTCATATATTCATTCTTGGCGTTTATTATTTATTGGTACCGGATTTCAATCCGGAATCTTGTCCAACAATATATATATATATGGAAAAATGTAGTCTTAAGGTATTCTATATTTATGGGATAAAGTGCTCAATACCAGAGGTAGAGCCTGTCATTAAATATAAATATAAAGTGAACATTGAAGTCAACACTCAAAGGCGACAGTCTGTTTCATGCTAGACGCAATCGGCAGGCCGCCTGACGATTGCGCCTAACACTGCAAACAACCTGTCGCCTCTAAAGTGTTGACAGTTAGCTTCCGGTGTAGTTGTCTTTTCTCTCTCTCTCTCTCATGTTCTGGATTATATATATATATATATATATATATATATATATATATATATATTTAGGCAGATTTTCATTCAATCAGGTTTGGTTAAATGATTTAAAATATCATGTATAATAATTTCTTGCATTGCTAGCCATAGCATCAAAAATTGATTAAGAAAAATATCAAAATTTTTCCTTCAAATAGTTTATATTTTTCCAAGTAGTTTCAATTTCATCATCTTCATCATTGTCTGTCAGTATGTATATGTGTTTTTGTAAATTGTTTCTGGATGATAAACGGCATGATATATGCAAATTATTAAACCAAATCTGTTTGAAATAAAAAATATATATATATATATGGTGGACTCTACCATCGTATCGTATATATATATATATATATATATATATATATATATATATATATATATATATATATATATATATATATTCGACTCCACGTCCTAGAAATCGACAGCCCAGACACCAGCACATGAGATTTGATTATAGGGGTTTTGTGCAGAACCAACCACACTTTTTGAAGGGCCGAATATAGAGATATGGTGCACTACGTACCACAATATCGATCCTCCACAGGATTTTGTATTCAGAGTTGTCCTTCTCCTAGAGCAGTTTCCATCCAAGGATATAGAACCCGGTCTGTCCTGCTATTTACCCATAGCTAGGGGGAGAAGCAGAGTATTCATACCTTTCCCACGTAATGGGAAAGGTATAATGGATTCAAACTCGAGTCCCCGATTCCTCATTCCGAGCCGTTATCCATTTCTCCACCATGCCATCACTCGACAATGGAACGAGACTATGGATTTTAAGTTTAATTTTATTAATTATTACCCTTAATTTAATTTAAGTTTAATTTTTATAATTAAATTCATAAATTTAGTTTTAGTTTTGAAACATGGAAATATTTTGTGTCGCGATGGAATCACACACACACATATATATATATATATATATATATATATATAGTTTTAAAAACTAGGAAACCATTGATTTTAATATTAAAAGTCTCTAGAGCCCTTTCAGCCAACATCTCATCAGGAGACAATCGTTGGATTAGCGAAATGAATAATAGCGATATTGAAGAGCAAAAAAGAGGGGGAAACACACTAAAATAACGAACAAGTATATATACTTGTAACGAGGGAAGGGTTATCGTGTAAATAAATAGCGAGGGACAGTTAAAATAAAATATCCCCCAACAGATTCAGAGACCTTATAAATTCTTTCTGCCGGCAGAGAGAAGGTTTTCTAAATCCTATACAGACCGATTCCCAAATCTTCAAATGATTATTGGAATCGGCTGTATGAATAATTCTAAACCACTCTTTTTTTATACAACTTGGCACAAGCTATATTCTCAAATAAATGTTGAGCAATAGCCGATTCCATATTCATGGGGGAAGATAGCATATTCTATCTATCTTACCAAGTCGTATTTTGGAAGGAACGTGCTGATTAATTCTAGTTTCCAAATGCAAGGTTGTACGCCCCACATAACCAGCAGCACACTGGCAATTAAATTCATATACTAAATTACTCAATTTGATGTAGGGCAATACATCCTTGCGAAAAGACGGAAACGCAGACCTAGTTTGAAAAATGCTACGTAAAAAGCAACTGATGGGAAACAACCGGAAACCAACTTGCTAACCTGCTTAATTAAGCCCTGACCACTATCCCCAATCCAGGGAATCTTCAAATAAACCGGACATTTAGAAGGCCCCTGGATTTTAGGGGAATGAAATTCCTTAGTTTTCTTACTTATAATGTAGTCAATAAGGGCCTCCGGATAGCCGTTACTAAGGAAAATCTCCCTAATGTTCCCAAATTCACGGTCCAATCTAATAGGGGAACACACTTTAAGCGCTCTATACACCAAGGTTTTAACGAGATTAATTTTCCTTGATGCAGGAGCAAATGAACGCCAATTCAAATAAAGTCCAGTAAAGGTGGGTTTACGATAAATGCTAGTAATAAAACCACCTCTACTGCGTTCAACAAAAACATCCAAAAAAGGCAGACAGTTGTCTTTCTCCCCTTCCATAGTGAAAGACAAACCATTGTGTAAGGAGTTGAGCTCATTGAAGAACTCAACAGCCTCACTTTTATTAGAGAATGTTGCAAAGGTGTCATCGACATATCTAACGTAAACAAATGGTTTAGACACTTTGCCGAAAAGTAACATTTCATGGTAGCCCACAAAAATATCAGCCAATGCAGGGCCAAGGGGACTGCCCATCTGGACCCCATCCACTTGACTATACATAATATTGTCAAAACTGAACTATTGATATCTGTGCAGACTTTTTATACGAAGGTAACATTGCTCCACCTCCTTTTCCTAAGGATATATTTATAGAACTCATGATACTATGTACTAGTTCGGTGGAAGATTAGTAGTCCAGGAATGCGGGTTAGTCGAAAAGTATATGTACAAGTCTCTGTAAGTGAAGCCGTAATTATCTCTCTTTCTGGACTCTCGTATAACTCTGGGTGAACACCCTGTCTCGACGTTCTTCTCACGGTATCTCACCGTAGTATAAGTATACTTTGGACGAATCCATCTTGTATACAAGGGGCGATCCCCACAATACTAACCCAAGACAAAAAAGTAAAGATTTTGCTACACAGTGTTATTGTTGTTTTGTTCTATATTTGCTATTTTTTCTATTGCCTAGAGAAACAACTAAATCGTCGTATGAGGAATATTTCTCAAGCTTTTGGTTGGTTTTATGATCCCAAAGGCATCGTTAGAGTTATCGACCGCTTCCTTATGTGTCTTCTTAACGCTATAACAAAAGAAAGGAAAAATGAGAAAGCCTGTAAAGTTGATGTCAAATAATGTGACGTAGTTTGTTTTTTTTTGTTGTAGTGCCGGAAGTTTTGACAGAATACAAAAGAGTTTATTAGAGAAAGGTTGTTGCATATGAGAAGGCGGACAAGTGTTGTAGAGAACGAATGTTTTTCTTCCTCCGTATGAATCCGAATACCTTGTTATAGACAAGCGTATGGTTGCAAGAAAGAAATACGACAACAGTAGAAATAGATTTACGTGGTTTATTTCAACAGGAACGTGTGGGTTTGGGACAGCTACCTTGTGATAAAGTTCATAAATCGGCTTCGGATCTAGGTCGATCTCTCATAGTAGTTCACACATGTTGGCGGTGGTTGACGCTCCCCTGCTGTCAGCAGCTGAACGTGACAGGTCTCTATCCTGGGCACCTGTGGATTGACTGTTGAACTTTCCGTGTGACCCCTTTTATAGCGTTTTTTATGGCTTAACAGGCTGAAGAAATGGAGCGAATATAATTAGGAGGGAAGCATTTTTATTGGACGAAAAATAGAGCACTTTAAATATTATTTTGTTTTTCAACCGGAACACGTGTGTCGGGAACATTTGTAAAGAAAGTTAATGGTCATTTTGTGACGGGGCTTTGTCCCGTTCACATCCGGTTCTCGCTCTTGAGTGTTTGCCTGTAAATCAGCCGAGATATGTCTTATTTTATTTTATAACACCTCGTCGCCAAGTTGTTATGTAGTGGTTTCACAGTGGAGGCTTGTATTTGTACTAAGTCGGTCCTAAAATAGGTTCGACGTACAAAACGTTAGGAACTTGATATAATGCGTAATGACGCAGTAATCTAGTTGTGGTGGCTGATACTTTAATATCCGATTAACGGTCGTCCGGCATCGACTGACTGACCAACGATATTTAGTCAACCCCCACGAGGGCATCATGTGGCACAAGGCCGGTTTAACGTGGGATTTCCGAGCCCGTGGGCTCGGCCAAAAATATGCCCATTGAACCCGTATAAACGGGTTCAGGGTCGGTTTACCTCCCTGAAAGAGAATCCGGTCTTCGGCGTAGCCTCGTTCGGGTTCCTTCCCGCCCGAAGGCAGAGAGTACAACCGATCAGCCAGTCGACTGACTGACCAACTCCCTGAGCGACTGCTACTACTCCTACTTATTATAGGTGGGAGGGTCTATTAACAATAGAATAGGTATGTGGAATAACCAAAACAGAGGTTGGGAATTAAATGGTGATCTTTATAACATCAACAAAATACAATACTCGCCAGAGGCGTGAAGTAGGTAAACCACTGCTAGTGTTGGGCTACATAAACAGCATATTACCTCCCCTTACAATAGTGTTCAACGTATTTATGAGGCTTGGGACATACACATTAGCTTTCATAGGTATGGTATATAACAGAAAGGGTTACTGAATGAGGAACAGATAGATAGATAGATAGATAGATAGATAGATAGATTTTTATTAAATTGAGATAGATACATTAGGATTAAACTGAGATAGATAGATAGATAGACAGATAGATAGATAGATAGATTATGATTAAACTGAGATAGTATTGTAACCTAGAAAATGTTACTGAATGAGGAATAACCAAAACGTAGGTTGGAAATGAAATGGTAATCTTTATAACATCAACAAAATACAATACTCGCCAGCGTCGTGATGTAGGTAAACCACTGCTAATGGTGCGCTACTTAGACAGTATAAAGAATAGTGTGCAACGTATTTATGGGGATTGGGGCATATCCATTAGTAGTCATAGGTACGGTATTTAACAACAACCTTATATCAAACGTGGAGTGCATGGTAAAATCCTAACCATTTTTAAAATCTCCAGTTCCAGAACGGAGTTTTAATTCTTGTTGGGTTCGTTATATTTACAAGTTTCCTTGGGAAATTAATGAAATCCACATGCATATCCCTAGCTATGGATGAATTAGAAATACTTGTATCACTAAACTATTATTTTTTTAAATGTTCTGACACTCTAAAAATATTTTCTGGCTGTAAATTGTTTGTTTTTTGGTGGGTTTTTTGTTTTGTTTTTTTGTTGTTGTTGTTGTTGTTTTTTAGTTTAACGGCATATCAACACTTTATGGGTCATTTAATAGCGAAATTAAATTTTCTTGGAGGCGTTAGTAATTCGATTTACAAAAATGTATTGCTGGAAATTTTTTCTTTTACAAAAATCAATAGCTGCTAATAATTTATTTTTCTTTACAAAAATCTATTGCTGGTAATAATTTATTTTTCCTTACAAAAATCTATTGCTGATAATAATTTATTTTTCTTTACAAAAATCTATTGCTGGTAATAATTTATTTTTCCTTACAAAAATGTATTGCTGGTAATATTTTATTTTTCCTTACAAAAATCTATTGCTGGTAATATTTGATTTTTCCTTGCAAAAATCTATTGCTAGTAATATTTGATTTTTTCCTTACAAATATCTATTGCTGGTAATATTTTATTTTTCCTTACAGAAATCTATTGCTGGTAATAATTTATTTTTTCTTACAAAAATTGATTGCTGGTAATATTTTATTTTTCCTTACAAAAATCTATTGCTGGTAATATTTTATTTTTCCTTACAAAAATCTATTGCTGGTAATAATTTATTTTTCTTTACAAAAATCTATTGCTGGTAATAATTTATTTTTTCTTACAAAAATTGATTGCTGGTAATATTTTATTTTTCCTTACAAAAATCTATTGCTGGTAATATTTTATTTTTCCTTACAAAAATCTATTGCTGGTAATATTTTATTTTTCCTTACAAAAATCTATTGCTGGTAATATTTTATTTTTCTTTACAAAATCTATTGCTGGTAATAATTTATTTTTTCTTACAAAATTGATTGCTGGTAATATTTTATTTTTCCTTACAAAAATCTATTGCTGGTAATATTTTATTTTTCCTTACAAAAATCTATTGCTAGTAATATATTTTTTTTTTTTTTACAAAAACGTATCACTGGTATTTTTTTTACGATGTAAGTGTATTGCTGGCACCTTCAATTTAAAAATGTATTTCTACACATTCATAGTGTTTTGACACCAGTTTGGGGGTTCATTTTTTTTTACCAAGGCTGGGAACTTAACAAGTGGCGCCATTCACGGGTCAGGGTGGACCTGGAAACAAGAGAAATTAAAAGGTGATTCCACGCTCCTGAAAACATCCCGATGAGAGGCCTTGCTGCCGGATGTAGTTGATCGTCATACCCAGGACGAGTTGCTTTAGATAAACCCCGAAGATTTTAATAAGTCGTAGAAAATGAATCAATGAAACAAAACCCTGCCGTCGTAACCGCTTAACTGGCTAATGGCGGCTGATTAAAAAATGGAACCGAACAATAATAGTTACAGGATCTTGAAATGCCGAAAATGTTGAACTCGCGTGGACTGTAATTCAAAAGAAATCGCTGGTTAATAGTAACAGTACTGGAAAAATAAAGAACAGGGGTTCGTAATTACAGTCTGTCTTCTTGGTGCGGTGGACAGGGTCATTATCTTTGGCCTGGTTAGGTTTTATTTCCAGTTAACTTAAGTACAGGCTACCAAGTCATTGACCGCCAAACACGAGATAACACGATTTGGCAGTTTTTCTTATCACACCAACTAAGTGTCTGGCATTTTTTTTGTAAAATACATTTCCATCTTGTAGCAACATCAGTCGGTTAAGGTCTTATTAAAATGAAAAACAGAGGGACCTGTCGCACAACTCCATACTGAACATTTACTTTCTACCGATGGTTGTCAGTAAGTGAAGTCATCTTCAACGTATAGAGCAAGAGGCTCAGACTCAGAGAATGTCACGGAAGGAAGATTAATTAAATATTTTGACGAAAATGACAAGACAAAGAAAACTGTTGCCTACAAAACTGACTATGCCGCAAAAAGGCAAACAGGAGGAACAAAGCGGGCCTCGCAGAACGGACAGGGAAGACGGCCACTGAACTGTGCACTTCCCCAACCTCACATTTCATCTCCACTTTGCTTGAAATCATTAAAAATAAAACTTTTAACATTGCATCTGTGGTAATTTGAAAGGGAAAAACAATTCACCAGCTACAAGGCCACGTAGACAATATTTAGCTCAATCACGACTGGAAAGTGATGATTTTGCAGCTGTTTCTCAAAAGTAGCAGTAATATTCTAAGCATGTGGCAGACTTGTCTATATGTAAGACTAGTTTAAAAGCAACCCTATCGGGCGGCATTTAAGCTAGCACATGCGAAGCGCTCTTGATTGGGCCTTCATCACAACAGGTAGGGAGGAGTAGATGCAATAGGCAACAATAAACTACAGAAGAACTCAAAATTGAACGCTGCATTTAAGTATTGCATTATTATCTAAGCTTACCTTTTAAAAGTTCAACGATATTTCTTCTGCCGCTACTTAATTTAAAGAAAACTTGATGAACGTAGGTCCTTACTTTCCGTACAAACAACTATTTTTATTTCATGCGCGACTTTCGCTGGATTTAGCAATTAATTTCGATTATTTTTAAATTTATTCTCAAGTTATAAAAATTGTAATCGTGCAAAAAAGTCCGCCGCAAAAAATCACATAGAAAAATCGCCGAAAACAATCGCAGGAATGAAAACTTAGGAGATCCAGAATTTCAGGATTTCGGGTTCGATTCCGGCCCGTGATGTTTTTAATTTGCTCACGGGGTCGACCTGATTCTAAAATGGTATGATATGTTGGGTTACGGCTCTCGGAGTAAAGTTGAAAGAGAGAGACACAGTGACACACTGACATTTGCATTTATTATATAGATAGAGAGATTTCGGGCGAGAAAAATTGTCTACCACGACACAGTGAACCAACTTTTCTCGCAGCAGACCAATCAATATTATTTATCTGTCATGTAAAGAGAAAATTAATTTAAGAATATATACCCCATGCACAAAGTTGGTCAGTCATTTTTATTTTTCCGAAAAACCATCCTAAACAAATCATGCTATTTATTCCTGGCTTTCTCCAAGAACATAACTTTTACTCTATTTCTCAAATGTATCACAGATTTTTTTTTCTTTCTTTATCCTTTTCTTTTCTTTTTGTCCTTTTGTTCTTTTTAAACAAATGAAAAAAGAAACTGCTTTTATAGATTTGCCCGTCTTCTATCGCAGAAAGTGTTGTAGAGTAGTTTCACAGTGGAGGCTTGTATTTCACTAAGTCGGTCCTAAAAAAGGTTCGACGTACAAAACGTTAGGAACTTGAAATAATAGTTAATGACGCAGCAATCTAGTTGTGGTGGTTGATACTTTAATGTTCAACATCGACTGACTCACCAACTCACTGAGCCCACTGGCGACTGCTATTACTACTCGTTATTATATGCGGGAGAGTCTATTAACAATAGAACAGGTATGTTCCAGTATAACAGAAAGAAATGGTAACCTACTACGAGAAAAATCTGCCTCTTCAGTCATGTATCGAAAGATACATGCTCGCCTAAACGTCTATTGACTGAACTGATTTTTACATATGAACATGAGCTATTGAAAGTTACAGAATTGTGTCCCTTTAATTGTTTTTTATCAGTAGAAGCCAAGATGGCGGAGTCTGAAAACAATCGCAATAATGAAAAGTTGGGAATCCAAAATTTCAGGATTGCGGGTAAGGAGAGGGTCCGGAATGTTCTTAATTTGTACACGGAGTCAGCCTGGTTCCAGAGTGCTATGATATGTTGGGCTACGGCCTCTAGGAGTAAAGTTTAAAAAAATTGTGACACCCAGACATTCGTATTTATTATATAGATAGATTTCGGGCGAGAAAAAATCGTCTACCACGACACAGAGAACCAACTTTCCTCGCAGCAGACGAAGGAATATTATTTATCTGTCATGTAAATTCATTTAAGAATGTATACCCCATGCACACAGTTGGTCCGTCATTTTTTTATTTTTCTGAAAAACGATCCTGAAACTAAATCACTTCATTTATTCTTGGCTTTCTCCAAGAACATAACTTTCGCTCTGTTTCTCAAATATATCGCATTTTTTTTTTTTCTTTCTTTATCTTTTTTTCTTTCTTTTTTTTCCACTTTGGTGAAAAAAATAAAGAAACTGGTTTTATAGATTTGCCGATTTTCCACTCAGCTATCTTAATGTTTTACTTTCGATATTACTAGAACTGCAAATTTCTTGCATGGTTTTACACATTGTGCATGTAAGTGCTGAAAAAGAAGAAAAAAAAGTAACATAAAAATACAAAACCAAGCGTAAAACGTACACTTTTATATTACTTATCTTTTCCACTAGTTTCTCGAATACTTTATAATATGTACACAGGGTGTATCAAAAATACGTTTACGAAAAAAGGACTAAAGTCCATATAAAGTTAATTTCGCAAACCCTTCGTTTATGAGTTATTACGTTTAACAAAACTTTACGGTAGATGATGCTGATCCGTTGTTTGTCTCTTCAATCTTGTTTACTTTGAGGGTATATAAAAATACTTTTACAAACTTTGGAGGCGGGTTTCACACGCCAAAACAAGGACAGAAGTCCATGTAAACATATTTTCGCAAATTCTTAGTTTTTGAGTTATTAAGTTTAGAGATAGTTTACGATAGATGATGCTGTGTTGTGATGAAGACTTGGTTACATTAATCATTCGTGTATATCTGTGGATAGTCTGTCTTCAACGTTTAGTCTGTGTAGTAGTGAGTTAACGGAGAAGTGTTCATTTTAACAATGGCAGGATATTTATATAGTGAGCAGGCAGATATGATTTTTATATAAGGCTGCTCGAATGGTAATGGGCGCGAGGCTGCACGGCTGTGTCAGATTGCGTTTTCAGACCAAAGTCAACCGAGTCATTCAATCTTTATTTATCATCGCTAAGACAGGATGCGTGGCACCACAAACTATGGATCGAGGAAGACGGGAATCTTTCGTATGCCTAACCACGAGTCACACATTCCAGGATCATTTTCCAACTTCGAGATGATCATAGCCCACTCTAACCTTCTAACTTTCTGTCCTTGGGTAACAAGTTGCCTCACAGTTTTCAGGTACGATTTTATTTTCAAGGACAAAAGTCCAAAAAAACATATCTCCACAAACTCTTCGTTTTTTCAGTTATCAGTTTTAAAAATGTTTACGTTAGATGTCATAGAGACCAGGTTATATCTGTCAATTGTACACATTTGTGACTAGTATACCTTCAACATTTAATGTGTGTTGTAGTGAGTTAACTGAAAAGTGTTCCGTTTAACAATGGCTTGATATTCATATCGTTAGCAGGCAGATATGATTTTTACATAAGGCTGCTCGAATGAAAATGGACGCGAGGCTGCACGTCTCTATCAGGTTGCGTTTCCAGACCGAAGGCAGCCGAGTCATCCAGCTTTTGCTGCTGTTTATTGCCACGTTGCTGAGACATAGTCCGTGACACCACAAAATATGGAGCGAGGAAGGCGGTGAGGAACACATTCTACAGGCTGTTGGAAACAATCCAGAGATCAGCACACGTTAAGTGTACATCTCATGGATTGTAATTCAAGAGCAGTTGCCGTATTCATATCATCTGCAATGACTGCATTGTCTTTCGCTCTCTGATCACTCAACAAGGGAGAACTTTTGCCGATGGTTTATTACGCAAACTGCCGATCCGTTGCTTGTCTCTTCAGTCTTGTTTACTTTTAGGGTTTATCAAAAATATTTACAAACTTTCAGGGCGGGTTTCTCACGCCAAAACAACGACAGAAGTCCATGTAAACATATTTTCGCAAATCCTTAGCTTTTGAGTTTAGAGAAAGTTTACGATAGATGATGCTGTGTTGTGATGAAGACTTGGTTACATTTGTCATTCGTGTACATTTGTGGCTAGTCTGCCTTCAACGTTTAATCTATGTAGTAGTGAGCTAAGTGTTCCATTTAACAATGGCCGGATATTCATATCGTGAGCAGGCAGATATGATTTTTACGTATTGTCGCTCGAATGGAAATGACGCGGGCTTTGTTTAAAACTTAATAACTAAAAAACAAAGGATTTGCGGACATATATGTTTATATAGACATTTGTCCTTGTTTTGGTGTGAATAACCCGCTCCAAAACTTTGAAAAATTACGTATGTAATATATATATTATATGGGTGTGTGTGCAAAAATTTTAGATAATGTATAACTGTAAAAGTACAATATGAATAAAAGTCAAACAATTTATGGAGGACATGAAGTGAAATAATTCAATGTCTAAAAAAATAATGTGAGTAAGTGATATTTTTGAATTTCCAGTTAACCTGATGAATATCTCGGAGCGTTCCTATACCTAAACATTTTGAAAAACCAATAACATTTTTGCTTTTGAATATAAATACCTGTTACAAAATAAAATGTTCGCATTTACCTTGATAAAGTCCCAAAGTACGAAACGCGTCGACTAAGATAAGTAATAAGGAGTGCCAGAGAAAAGCAATGATAACAAAGTTGCAATATGAGCTCTGGTAAAAACATGAAATGATAACAGCAAAATTGCAATATGAGCACTGGTAAAAAATGGTTGCTGAAAACATTAGGTTTATAATACCCAGAAATTCATACCCAGATGTCCTCAAGAACACATGGCACAGTTGATAAAGGTGTTGGTTAGATACAGTGACAGACCGAAAGAGTGTGAGTTCAATACCCGTTAAGGAGAACTTTCAGAGGGAAAATTAGCAGGAGATAACTGATAACTGACATCTATCAAACATGGCACGTGGAACTAGAACAGTCTACCCCAGTGATCGAAATAAAGGGCTCAGTTCGAAATTCCAACCACCTGAAGAAGGCCGGAACGTACAACGGCCGAAACGTTGTGACAAATATGGCGACAAAGATGAGGACAATAGTCCGACTAATGTAAATACTGTAAGATAAGTTTAACTTTTGCCTTTATTCATATATATTCTTTTCGTAGAAAATATGCGCTCTCTGACTGGAATCGAACCTGTAACCCTAATGGTAAACGTCATTTGATCTGATGTGATGTTTACTTAAATAACTTATAAACAGAAAATATATTAAATAATTGTCGGACTTCATCCATTTCTTAATATGTTCTCATTGTTTACATTAAGATATGTTTTATAAGCAGAAATGATCGTTGAAAGTGTGTGTTTATAAACAGTAATTCGGATTTTGCCAAGCACGCTGCTTCTCTGCGGCTGAACGGTTAACAACACGACAGATTAAATGACAGTTACCATGAGGATTACAGGTTCGATTCCTACGGAAGAGCAAATAATGTCTACGAATTTTTCGAACATTCAGGCTGGTAAATGTAATTATCATTATGAAATGGACAACGTCCGACAATTATTTTAAGACATTTTTATGTTTATACATTCTTTTTATAGATACAAATATATAAGCAAATGCTCTGTTTTATAATAAACACTATTAAATAACATTAATTAACTAGTAAATAACATTTACCGACCTGAATGTCCGAGAAATTTTCATAGAAAATATTCGTTCTCTGACAGGAATCGAACCTGTATCCTATACGGAACCGTCATTTAGCTTGACGTGTCTCAACCGATCGATATGAGCATATATGAATGTACGTGAGAGATTCTTAGCAGATTGAAGTTTACAAACAGTAAAATCAACCTTGCTAATCGAACGATTCTCCGTGGCTCGATCGGTTAAGGGCACGTCAGGCTATATGACGGTTCCGTATAGGATACATGTTCGATTCTTGTCGGAGAACGAATATTTTCTATGAAAATTTCTCGGACATTCAGGCCGGTAAATGTTGTTTAATACTGTTTATTATAAGACAGATCCTTTACTTAAATATCTGTAACTATAAAAAGAATGGATAAACATAAAAATGTCTTAAAATACTTATTATTGTTTAATTAAAAAACTGATCATTTAATTAAAAAAAATATATATCTATAAAAATAACGTAAAAACAGAAAATACATTAAATAATTGTCGGACTTAATACATTTCATGATATTCATATATATATATATATATGGCAGAAGGTGTCAAAGACTTGCTGGATCAGTAGAACGAACCGAACGTTTTTCCAGTATCTTTAGTAAGAGAGAATCTTCTGTGTGGACAGGCTTAGCCTGCTTTGAAAATCAGCTATGCGAACGCGGATCATTATCCAGACGTGGATAAGAGTCCTGCATCTAATTCAGTCGAAAAGCAAGCTTGCAAAATTTTCTCCATATATATATATATATATATATATATATACATGTACTCACATATCTAGCCATAATGCACTCATGCTTCCTGAATTTCTACAAAAAAATCGGTGACATCACTGACAAAGTATAAGATTCAAGGTTGAGTTTAGATGAATACGAAAACAACATCATTCAATAAGAACAGACTAAACCATATGCCAAATTAAAAAAAATAACTATAAATAACAAATAAATAAACAAAATTAAAAACTAAAAATAACTATACATAAATAATAAAAAAAAAATAAATATTAAATAAATAATATATATAATAATATAATATATAATAAATAAATAAAATAAATAAATAATTTGTATATCTTTGCCACGACCAGTTGTTCGTCACGAAGAATTCTACGAGTTTTGAAATATTGTTAGCGTTAAGGTAAAAGAATTGCGTACAGAATGGCTCGACTGAAGAAAAGAGGTGATTTTCCGCAAGGAATAATGGATTTCGTGACATTCTTGGAAATAATTTTCTTTCATTTTTTTTTTTTCTAAATGAAAAAAAAAAATCCTTTTACGATCATTATTTTTTTTTTTTCTGCGTCTTTCAAAGAATTTGTTTTTCTTTTCCAAATCAGCAGAAATGCATGATGGGATTTCAACAGATCCTTCTACGACTTTTATTAAAAGAAATATATGGCTGTGTTTGTGAGTTTGTCTGTTTTTTGTTGTTGTTGTTTTTTTTATAATGGTACGCAAACTGAAATTATGCCCATTCAAAATATTAAAAACAAACATTGTTGAAAATATAAAATAACCTTTATTCAAAACATATGAACTTTTCTTCAAAATATATGTAAAATTATTCAAAGCCTAAGTAATTTTAATATTTTCCTTTCTAAATCTCATTGCTTTTAATCAGGTCTTGTCAGAAATCGAAGAAAATGGGGATAAAATCAATAATAAAATGGACAAAATTTACTGATAAATAAATTTTACATTATTTACATTATTCGGACGATTGTCTTCATCTTTGTCGCCATATTTATTACAACGCTTCGCCCCTTCAGTATCTGTCTATATTTCCGGGATGAGGTATTATCTACACTATTTACATTATTCAGACTATTGTCCTCATTTTGTCGCCATATTTATTACAACGTTTCGGCCCTTCAGTATCTGTCTATATTTCCGAGATGAGGTATTATCTACACTATTTACATTATTCGGACTATTTTTTTCCACCTTGTCGCCATATTTATTACAACGTTTCGGCCTTTCAGTATCTGTCTGTATTTCTGAGATGAGGTATTATGTACACTATTTACATTGTTCGGACTATATTTTTCATCTTTGTCGCCATATTTATTACAACATTTCGGCCTTTCAGTATTTGTCCATATTTCTGAGATGAGGTATTATGTACACTATTTACATTGTTCGCACTATTTTTTCATCTTTAGCGCCATATTTATTACAACGTTTCGGCCTTTCAGTATCTGTCTGTATTTCTGAGATGAGGTATTATGTACACTATTTACACTATTCGGACTATTGTCCTCATCTTTGTCGCCATATTTATTACAACGTTTCGGCCTTTCAGTATCTGTCTGTATTTCTGAGATGAGGTATTATGTACACTATTTACACTATTCGGACTATTGTCCTCATCTTTGTCGCCATATTTATTACATCGTTTCGGCCTTTCAGTATCTGTCTGTATTTCTGAGATGAGGTATTATGTACACTATTTACACTATTCGGACTATTGTCCTCATGTTTGTCGCCATATTTATTACAACGTTTCGGCTCTTCAGTATCTGTCTATATTTCCGAGATGAGGTATTATGTACACTATTTACATTATTCGGACTATATTTTTCATCTTTATCGCCATATTTATTACAACATTTCGGCCTTTCAGTATTTGTCCATATTTCTGAGATGAGGTATTATGTACACTATTTACATTGTTCGCACTATTTTTTCATCTTTGTCGCCATATTTATTACAACGTTTCGGCCTTTCAGTATCTGTCTATATTTCTGAGATGAGGTATTATGTACACTATTTACATTATTCGGTCTATTGTCCTCATCTTTGTCGCCATATTAAATATGGCAACAAAGATGAGGACAATAGCCGAATAATGGAAATAACGTACATAATACCTCATCTCAGAAATATAGACAAATAATTTTTAGTCATAAAGACAATAAAATGAAGTATAACTAATAATAGTAATAATGAAGAGAATCTATTTGTCTCAATCAGCCAGATATCTGCGGCAGACCAGATGCACTCAAAGGCTATAGAACCCGATCTATTCTGAAATTTACCCATAGAGGTGGGTGGAGTTGAAGGATTCATACATTTCCCAAAGGGTAAATAAATGCAATGGGTTCGATTGTTATTCGAACTCAGTTCTCCTATTCCTCAATCCGAGCCGCTATCCATTGCTCCACTGTGCCTCCTTCAACTGTAGTCTTGGATGGCAACTGGTCTACCACAGGAGGACATGACAACCTACTGAGGGGAAAAAAAACCTGCCTCGTCAGCCAAGTATCTAAAGATATATGATCGCCTAAGGGTGTATCATGGATGGCATATAACTGACTGACTGACGTGCTAATACCCTTGGGAAAGTTAGGAATCCTACTTTTCACTCCAGCTATAGATAAATAGAAAGACAGAACGGGTTCTGTAGCCTTGGATGGCAACTGGTCTACCCTAGAACGAAATGGCAACCTACTGCGGGACAAAATCTCCTTCGCCAGTCATGTATTTAAAAATAAATGATCGCCTAAGTGTGGAATATCCATGGCACATAACTGACTAACTGACTGACTGACTGACGTGCTTATACCCTTGGGAAAGTTAGGAATCCTCCTTTTCCCTTCAGCTATGGATAAATAGAAAGACAGACCGGGCTCTATAGCCTTGGCACATAACTGACTGTATTTGCCTAGAATATTAGAATAAAAAAAGCAACAATAATAAGATGGCGTAAAACGAGTAATAAATAACAGTAATAATGAAGAAAAATAAAATTATATATACCGTGTGTTACCGTGTGTAACAGCAGAATTGTGTTAAAGGAAAAATGTCCATCTGAAAAAATGTTTAATATCTAAAAAAAAAAAAAAAAAGAGTTTCGTTGTTCTAGGTTTTCAGATAAGACGTTCGGCCATCTTGACACCATTTGTCGTAAGCATCACTGAAAAATTTTTTGAGTTATTCAGCTAGAAAGAGAACAGGTTGAAATCGTTTTGGGCCAGCCCCACTGTGTCTTCGCAACTAAAAAAAAAATGGTGAGAGGAAAAAGATCATTCAGACCTTCAGTATTGGTACCAACATTCATACTCTGGCTTCCATCTTTAAAGTCCGTTCAAGAACCATCGAGAGAACTGAGAATAAGTTTTAAAAAGAGGAGACAGTAGAGAGGAAAATTGGATCAGGAGGTCACAACAGCAAGAGGAATCATCATTTCAACTTAGATCTAAGAAGATCAATTAGAAAAGATCCAACTTAATACATACAACGTTTGTCACGTAAGCAAGGAGTTTCAGCTATGACAGTCCAGAGAGCACTGAAAAGAGCCTTGAAGTCGTGAGGCAACTTGTTACTCAATGACAAAATTTAGAAAGTTAGAAAGGGCGAAGATCATCTTGAATAAGGCACGAAATGATCCTGGAAATATATATATATATATAAATGTATTTGAACATTATTTGAATCTTTCATGAGCTTCCGATCCTTAGCTATGATTAATAAATGATGAACATTCCATTTTCGTTTATGAACGATTTCATCACGATTCTTCTGTTAAGCTTGCAGAGTAATTATGCATTGTTATTACTGCAAGTCCAATAGTGTTATAAAAAAACCCGAAGAATTCCAGTAAGATATCTTTAATCATTTCTAAGATAGAACGGTTCAAAGCTTAATCTAAGAGTTGTACAATTTTTGTGTTACACGATTTTTACATTTTTTGAACGACCCTGTATATATATATATATATATATATATATATATGACAATAGAAAAACTGTAGTTAGTGCTGACGTGTTTCGTCCAGTGTAGACTTTACCCGTCAGCAATAACTACAGTTTTCCTATTGTCATTTATATTTATAAGTATTGTCTTTTCTACAGGTTAACTACATAAATTTTCATATATATATATATATATATATATGTGTGTGTGTGTGTGTGTGTGTGTGTGTGTGTGTGTGTGTGTGTTTATATGCATATATATCCATATATATGTATATATATTGATATATGTATATATATATATATATGTATATATATATATATGTTTAAATATATGTATCTATCTAGCTATATTTATATATATGTATATTTATATGTATATATATATAAATATATATATATATATACATGTTTATATATATATATATATGTATATATATGTATATGTATATATATATATATATATATATATGTGTGTGTGTGTGTGTGTGTGTGTGTGTGTGTGTGTGTGTGTGTGTGTGTGTGTTTAATCTTTCATCTTTCCTTAAAGGGCTTGCTTATTTACCAACTATAAAAATGTGATATTTTAACTCACAGGAATGTTGTTTGTCGAGTATCTTGTAAAATTACCTTTCATATTTTCTAGGAAATGACATCGTCTAGTATAAAACATTGTAGCCAAATTACATCCGATTTGTATATGACGCTTGGATGTTATCTACGATTCTAAATTGCGTACGATTGCTTTTTAACTTTCGTTTTGCCCTTATTTTGAACTTAGCGTCCGACCTTTTGATTGGTTGATCTGTGTAAAAACAAAAACAAAAAAACCTGCGACTGTCTCCTCTTTATTCTTTAGCACTCTTTTTTTTTTTTTATTCCTTTTCTCGCGAAAAGAGGGTGTATCTTGTTTTTAAAGATCAATAAATTGTCTACTAACCAGTTACTTACTAATGCCTGAAGAGATGTATTAATGCACATAGAAACGTGATTGCATTTGTGTAGCGTTTTTGGGTTTTTTTTTTCTTCTTGATTTTTTTGACATGTAATGTCGTAAAATACAGAATATTATTCTACTTTTGTATTGAGCCATCTTTTAAATTGAATGTTGGACTCGAACTCTATTCGTTCTCATTTTACATGATTATCTATCTATCTATCTATCTATCTATCTATATATATATATATATATATATATATATATATATATATATATATAGATAGATATCTATCTATATATATATATATATATATATATATATATAGATAGATAGATAGATAGATAGATAGATAGATAGATAGATAGATAGATAGATTTGTTATGGTCCGGTTCATTGTACCACGGTCATAGTCCAAGGTAGAACCAATAAAGAAGAACTCGAACGCGGATATGGAATAACACAGATATATTACAGGAATATATACAGAGAAGTAGAAAGTGTTAGTACGAACAATCAGGTTTAGTAGTAATTGTCTGAACGCGACTCTGTTTCGGACTGCCTCTGACTCGACTGACTTATTCGCTCGGACTGACTGACAGACTCCTGACAGACTTCTGACGGACCTCACTGCAGACTGACAGTATTTAGTCACCCCACCACGAGGGCATCATGTGGCACAAGGCAGGTTTAACGTGGGATCTCCAAGCCCGTGGGCTCGGCCAAAAATATGCCCCTTTAGACCCGTATAAACGGTTCAGGGTCGGTTTACCTCCCCGAAAGGGACTCCGCCGTTCGGCGTAGCCTCGTTCGGGTTCCTCCCTGCCCGAAGGAAGAGAGTTCAACCGATCAGCCGCTCAGCCGGTCGCCCAACTTCGGACTGAACTCACTGCTTCCTCTTGAGGCACAGTATTTATTACGTATGGAATAGTCCATTATGTTATTATGGGTAAGGTCAATATAACAATATATATATATATAAAACAAAAAAAAATTATTTTCCATGCCTGATGATGTCTGCATGAACAGATGATTGTACTAGCAAAAAAAAAAGACCTCAAGTTGAATTTATTAAAAACAGGGATCACAACATTCATCTAGAGTTTCGTGGGTTAATGTAATTTTAATAAATTTGTTTGCGAAGATGTATTCTCGCCATTTATATCATTAACTTCATTAACCTGTTTTTGTATGAATGATTCATGTAATATATATATATATATATATATATATATATATATATATATGATAAAAAAGGCTCAAACACTAATAGTCCATGGTTATAATTTATTGCATTCGAATCGTAATCACGATCCATTTCATGAGACCTAAAGGAATTTGTAGGTCTGATGAATTAGATCGTTATTACGATTCCAATGTAATAAATTATAAACATGGAATATTAGTGTTTGAGTCTTTTTTATTATGTTCTTGCTCTGTCCTGGACATTGAGCTCTACCTGGATTGTATCCTCTTTGAAATATATATATATATATATATATATATATATATATATATATGTGCGTGTGTGTGTATCTGTGCGCGTGTAAGGAAAATAAAGTATGTCGCTGTGATCAACAGACAACTTGCCAGAAGATCTAAAATATTAGCTAAGAAAAAATTTCGAACAAAGAATAAAGTATCATCTCTGGAGACCCTTCCATAATTTAACAGTTCTTTTTGAGGTCAAGAGTCAATCTTATTTTTTCTTCCTTATCCTCATGCTATTTACTTTCTTCTACCTCCTCTCACACGCCTTATTCAGTAGCTCCCTACCTTCAGAGGCTCTTGAGCCTTTTACTTGGAAATAGAAAGGAAGAAAAGTAGACGAATGGTGGGAAGGACAAGAAATAAAGGTTGGTAACCAGTTCAACGTTAATTAGAGCAGCACTTCGAAAAGAAAGAATCACGATCGGCCACGTTTTTAATTGTCAGAAGAAGATTCTATATTTCAAAACTTCTAACAAAATTCGACATTGCTTTCCGTTCGACCTACGTTTTTTTACTTTTGTATTTTTTTCTTTTTGAATTGAAATATAAGAATAGAAAAGAAGAATTAATCAAAAAAAAAAATCCAAGGAAATGACAAAAAAAATTGAACGCTTAAAAATAGCAGAGAAAACAAAAGAGGCAAAAACGGAAAAGAAATATTCAATCGTATCTTATGTCGGATAAGTTTTTAATTAAATCTTTGAGGCCAGTCATAATCTATCATGATTATACGGTAGCACATGCGTACCAAAAAATATAAATTAAAAAAAATGGAAAGTTCGTTTTTCGTTCAACTGGAAATAAATAACAAATAATAATAATAATAATAATAATGAGGTATAAAGTAACTTGACAGTAAATTATAATAATTTAAAAGAAATGATTTTCAGAAATAAAAAAATAATGACATATATTTGGAAACAAAAACAAAAGTTCGAAATGAATCAATTTATTTTTGTATTATTTTTGTTCATATTTCTGAGATGAAGTATTATGTACATAATTTACATTATTCGGACTATTGTCCTGATCTTTATTGTCATATTTATTACAATGTTTCGGCCGTTGTACGCTCCGGCCGTCTTCAGGTGGTCGGTATGTCGAACTGAACCCTTTATTTCGCTCACTGGGATAGACTGTTCTCGTTCCACGCGCCATGTTTTAATGGATTTCAGTTATCAGTTATCTCCTGTTAATTTCCCTCTGAAAGTTCTCCACTGCCTTAACCGGGTATGGAACTCACACTCTTTGGATCCTGTCATTGGATCTATCCCACGCCTTTATCCACTGTGCCATGTGTACAACATGACCAGTTGCAGCAGCAGCTGTCAAAACATGACAAGTAGCAGCAGCAGCTGTCAAAACATGACAAGTAGCAGCAGCAGTCATTACTTTACAGACAGCAACAGCAGCATTCAAAACATGTCAAGTAGCAATAGCAGTCAAAACACGACAGGCAGTAGTCAAACAATCCAAACAGGACATCTGTGTATAATTTCTGGGTATTATATACCTAATAAACTGGTAAAAATGGTTGCTGAAGACATTAGGTTTATAATACCCAGAAATTCATACACAGATGTCCTCAAGAACACATGGTACAGTGGATAAAGGCGTTGGTTAATCCAGTGACAGGACCCAAAAGAGTGCCTAGTTAAGGCAGTATCATAGTTGATAACTGACAGCCATTAAAACATGGCACGTGAAACTAGAACAGGCTAGAACATGTTATGACTGCTGCAGCTACTTGTCATGTTTTGACAGCTGCTGAGCTGAAAGAAGTATCATGTTTTGACTGTTGCTGCTGCTGTCTGTCATTTTATGACTGCTGCTGCTACTTGTCATGTTTTGACAGCTGCTGATACAAGTATCGTGTTTTGCTGCTGCTGTTGCTGTCTGTCATTTTTTGCTGATGCTACTTGTCATGTTTTGACAGCTGCTGATCGTGTTTTCGTGTTTTGCTGTTGCTGTCTGTCATTTTATGACTGCTGATGCTACTTGTCATGTTTTGACAGCTGCTGATACAAGTATCGTGTTTTGCTGCTGCTGCTGTCTGTCATTTTATGACTGCTGCTGCTACTTGTCATGTTTTGACTGCTGCTGATACAAGTATCGTGTTTTGGCTGCTGCTGTTGCTGTCTGCTGATTTTATGTTTTGACTGCTGATGCTACTTGTCATGTTTTGACAGCTGCTGATACAAGTATCGTGTTTTGGCTGCTGCTGCTGCTGTCTGTCATTTTATGACTGCTGTCATGTGCTACTTGCTGCTACTTGTCATGTTTTGACTGCTGCTGATACAAGTATCGTGTTTTGGCTGCTGCTGTTGCTGTCTGTCATTTTATGACTGCTGATGCTACTTGTCATGTTTTGACAGCTGCTGATACAAGTATCGTGTTTTGGCTGCTGCTGTCTGTCATTTTATGACTGCTGCTGCTACTTGTCATGTTTTGACTGCTGCTGATACAAGTATCGTGTTTTGGCTGCTGCTGTTGCTGTCTGTCATTTTATGACTGCTGATGCTACTTGTCATGTTTTGACAGCTGCTGATACAAGTATCGTGTTTTGGCTGCTGCTGTCTGTCATTTTATGACTGCTGCTGCTACTTGTCATGTTTTGACTGCTGCTGATACAAGTATCGTGTTTTGCTGCTGCTGTTGCTGTCTGTCATTTTTTATGATGCTGCTGTCATGTTTTGACAGCTTGTACAAGTATCGTGTTTTGACTGCTGCTGTCTGTCATTTGCTACTTGTCATGTTTTGACTGCTGCTGATACAAGTATCGTGTTTTGGCTGCTGCTGTTGCTGTCTGTCATTTTATGACTGCTGATGCTACTTGTCATGTTTTGACAGCTGCTGATACAAGTATCGTGTTTTGGCTGCTGCTGTCTGTCATTTTATGACTGCTGCTGCTACTTGTCATGTTTTGACTGCTGCTGATACAAGTATCGTGTTTTGGCTGCTGCTGTTGCTGTCTGTCATTTTATGACTGCTGATGCTACTTGTCATGTTTTGACAGCTGCTGATACAAGTATCGTGTTTTGGCTGCTGCTGTCTGTCATTTTATGACAGCTGCTGCTACTTGTCATTTTTTGACTGCTGCTGATACAAGTATCGTGTTTTGGCTGCTGCTGTTGCTGTCTGTCATTTTATGACTGCTGATGCTACTTGTCATGTTTTGACAGCTGCTGATACGTATTTTGAAGTATCGTGTTTTGCTGCTGCTGTTGCTGTCTGTCATTTTATGACTGCTGATGCTACTTGTCATGTTTTGACAGCTGCTGCTGCTACTTGTCATGTTTGACTGCTGCTGCAAGTATGTGTTTTTTGCTGCTGTCTGTCATTTTATGACTGCTGATGCTACTTGTCATGTTTTGACTGCTGCTGATACAAGTATCGTGTTTTTTGCTGTTGCTGTCTGTCATTTTATGACTGCTGATGCTACTTGTCATGTTTTGACAGCTTGCTGCTGCTACTTGTGTGTTTTGACTGCTGCTGATACAAGTATCGTGTTTTGGCTGCTGCTGTTGCTGTCTGTCATTTTATGACTGCTGATGCTACTTGTCATGTTTTGACAGCTCATGTTTTGACAGCCGATACTGAAGTATCGTGTTTTGTTGCTGCTGCTGTCTGTCATTTTATGACTGCTGCTGCTACTTGTCATGTTTTGACTGCTGCTGATACAAGTATCGTGTTTTGGCTGCTGCTGTTGCTGTCTGTCATTTTATGACTGCTGATGCTACTTTGTCATGTTTTGACTGCTGCTGCTACTTGTCATGTGTTTTGACTGCTGCTGATACAAGTCTGTCATTTTTTGCTGCTGCTGCTTGTCTGTGCTTTGTTGCTGTCTTGTCATTTTATGACTGCTGATGCTGAACTTGTCATGTTTTGACTGTTGCTGCTGCTGTCTGTCATTTGTCATGTTTTGTCATGTTTGACTGCTGCTGATACAAGTATCGTGTTTTGCTGCTGCTGCTGTCTGTCATTTTATGACTGTTGCTGCTACTTATCATGTTTTGACTGCTGCTGATACTTGTCATGTTTCTGCTGCTTTTGGCGTGCTGCTGTTGTTGTCTGTCATTTTATGACTGCTGATGCTACTTGTCATGTTTTGACAGCTGCTGCTGCTACTTGTCATGTTTTGACTGCTGCTGATACAAGTATCGTGTTTTTGCTGCTGCTGTTGCTGTCTGTCATTTTTGTGCTGATGCACTTGTCATGTTTTGACTGCTGAGCTGAAAGAAGTATCTGCTGCTACTTGTCATGTTTTGACTGCTGCTGCTACTTGCTGAAAGAAGTATCATGTTTTGACTGTTGCTGCTGCTGTCTGTCATTTTATGACTGCTGATGCTACTTTTCATGTTTTGACTGTTGCTGCTGATACTTGTCATGTTTTGATGATACTGTATCGTGTTTTGGCTGCTGTCTGTCATTTTTGACTGCTGCTGCTACTTGTCATGTTTTGACTGCTGCTGATACAAGTATCGTGTTTTGCTGCTGCTGTCTGTCATTTTATGACTGCTGATGCTACTTGTCATGTTTTGACTGCTGCTGATTGCTGCTGCTGTCTGTCATTTTATGACTGCTGCTGCTACTTGTCATGTTTTGACTGCTGCTGATACAAGTATCGTGTTTTGGCTGCTGCTGTTGCTGTCTGTCATTTTATGACTGCTGATGCTACTTGTCATGTTTTGACAGCTGCTGCTGCTACTTGTCATGTTTTGACAGCTGCTGAGCTGAAAGAAGTATCATGTTTTGACTGTTGCTGCTGCTGTCTGTCATTTTATGACTGCTGCTGCTACTTGTCATGTTTTGACTGCTGCTGATACAAGTATAGTGTTTTGGCTGCAGCTGTTGCTGTCTGTCATTTTATGACTGCTGATGCTACTTGTCATGTTTTGACAGCTGCTGCTGATACTTGTCATGTTTTGACTGCTGCTGATACAAGTATCGTGTTTTGGCTGCTGCTGTTGCTGTCTGTCATTTTATGACTGCTGATGCTACTTGTCATGTTTTGACAGCTGCTGCTGCTACTTGTCATGTTTTGACTGCTGCTGATACAAGTATCGTGTTTTGGCTGCTGCTGTTGCTGTGTCTGTCATTTTATGACTGCTGATGCTACGTGTTTTGTCATGTTTTGACAGCTGCTGCTGCTACTTGTCATGTTTTGACTGCTGCTGATACAAGTATCGTGTTTTGGCTGCTGCTGTTGCTGTCTGTCATTTTATGACTGCTGATGCTACTTGTCATGTTTTGACAGCTGCTGCTGCTACTTGTCATGTTTTGACTGCTGCTGATACAAGTATCGTGTTTTGGCTGCTGCTGTTGCTGTCTGTCATTTTATGACTGCTGATGCTACTTGTCATGTTTTGACAGCTGCTGCTGATACTTGTCATGTTTTGACTGCTGCTGATACAAGTATCGTGTTTTGGCTGCTGCTGTCTGTCATTTTATGACTGCTGCTGCTACTTGTCATGTTTTGACTGCTGCTGATACAAGTATCGTGTTTTGGCTGCTGCTGTTGCTGTCTGTCATTTTATGACTGCTGATGCTACTTGTCATGTTTTGACTGCTGCTGATACAAGTATCGTGTTTTGGCTGCTGCTGTCTGTCATTTTATGACTGCTGATGCTACTTGTCATGTTTTGACTGCTGCTGATACAAGTATCGTGTTTTGGCTGCTGCTGTTGCTGTCTGTCATTTTATGACTGCTGATGCTACTTGTCATGTTTTGACAGCTGCTGCTGCTACTTGTCATGTTTTGACAGCTGCTGAGCTGAAAGAAGTATCATGTTTTGACTGTTGCTGCTGATGCTCTGTCATGTTTTTTGACTGCTGCTGCTACTTGTCATGTTTTTGCTGCTGATACAAGTATCGTTTTGACTGTTGCTGCTGCTGTCTGTCATTTTATGACTGCTGCTGCTACTTGTCATGTTTTGACAGCTGCTGCTGCTACAAGTATAGTGTTTTGGCTTGCTGTTGCTGTCTGTCATTTTATGACTGCTGATGCTACTTGTCATGTTTTGACAGCTGCTGCTGATACTTGTCATGTTTTGACTGCTGCTGATACAAGTATCGTGTTTTGGCTGCTGCTGTTGCTGTCTGTCATTTTATGACTGCTGATGCTACTTGTCATGTTTTGACAGCTGCTGCTGCTACTTGTCATGTTTTGACTGCTGCTGATGTCAAGTATCGTGTTTTGGCTGCTGCTGTTGCTGTCTGTCATTTTATGACTGCTGATGCTACTTGTCATGTTTTTGACAGCTGCTGCTGCTACTTGTCATGTTTTGACTGCTGCTGATACAAGTATCGTGTTTTGGCTGCTGCTGTGTTGCTGTCTGTCATTTTATGACTGCTGATGCTACTTGTCATGTTTTTGACAGCTGCTGAGCTGAAAAAGTATCATGTTTTGACTGTTACTGTCTGTCATTTTTTGACTGCTGATGCTACTTGTCATGTTTTGACTGCTGCTGATACAAGTATCGTGTTTTGGCTGCTGCTGTTGCTGTCTGTCATTTTATGACTGCTGATGCTACTTGTCATGTTTTGACAGCTGCTGCTGCTACTTGTCATGTTTTGACTGCTGCTGATACAAGTATCGTGTTTTGGCTGCTGCTGTCTGTCATTTTATGACTGCTGCTGCTACTTGTCATGTTTTGACTGCTGCTGATACAAGTATCGTGTTTTGGCTGCTGCTGTTGCTGTCTGTCATTTTATGACTGCTGATGCTACTTGTCATGTTTTGATGTTTTGACTGCTGCTGATGCTCGTGTTTTGTCATGTCTTTTTTGACAGCTGCTGAGCTGAAAGAAGTATCATGTTTTGACTTTTGCTGTCTGTCATTTTTTTTGACAAGTATAGTGTTTGCTGTCATTTTTGACTGCTGCTGCTACTTGTCATATTTTGACTGCTGCTGATACAAGTATCGTGTTTTGCTGCTGCTGTCTGTCATTTATGACTGCTGCTGCTGCTGTCTTGTCATGTTTTGACTGCTGCTGATACAAGTATCGTGTTTTGGCTGCTGCTATCTGTCATTTTATGACTGCTGCTGCTACTTGTCATGTTTTGACTGCTGCTGATACAAGTATCGTGTTTTGGCTGCTGCTGTTGCTGTCTGTCATTTTATGACTGCTGATGCTACATGTTTTGTCATGTTTTGACATCGTGTTTGACTGTTGCTGCTGCTGTCTACTTGTCATGTTTTGACTGCTGCTGATACAAGTATCGTGTTTTGCTGCTGCTGTCTGTCATTTTATGACTGCTGATGCTACTTGTCATGTTTTGACTGCACCTGATACAAGTATCGTGTTTTGGCTGCTGCTGTACAAGTATCGTGTTTTGGCTGTCTGTCATTTTATGACTGCTGATGCTACTTGTCATGTTTTGACAGCTGCTGCTGCTACTTGTCATGTTTTGACTGCTGCTGATACAAGTATCGTGTTTTGGCTGCTGCTGTCTGTCATTTTATGACTGCTGCTGCTACTTGTCATGTTTTGACTGCTGCTGATACAAGTATCGTGTTTTGGCTGCTGCTGTTGCTGTCTGTCATTTTATGACTGCTGATGCTACTTGTCATGTTTTGACAGCTGCTGCTGCTGTTTGTCATGTTTTGTTTTGCTGCTGATACAAGTATCGTGTTTTGGCTGCTGCTGTCTGTCATTTTATGACTGCTGCTGCTACTTGTCATGTTTTGACTGCTGCTGTCATGACTGCAAGTATCGTGTTTTGGCTGCTGCTGTTGCTGTCTGTCATTTTATGACTGCTGATGCTACTTGTCATGTTTTGACAGCTGCTGCTGCTACTTGTCATGTTTTGACTGCTGCTGATACAAGTATCGTGTTTTGGCTGCTGCTGTCTGTCATTTTATGACTGCTGCTGCTACTTGTCATGTTTTGACTGCTGCTGATACAAGTATCGTGTTTTTTGGCTGCTGCTGTCTGTCATTTTATGTTTTGACTGCTGCTGCTACTTGTCATGTTTTGACTGCTGCTGATACAAGTATCGTGTTTTTGCTGCTGTTGCTGTCTGTCGTCATTTTATGACTGCTGATGCTACTTGTCATGTTTTTGACAGCTGCTGCTGCTACTTGTCATGTTTTGACAGCTGCTGAGCTGAAAGAAGTATCATGTTTTGACTGTTGCTGCTGCTGTCTGTCATTTTATGACTGCTGATGCTACTTGTCATGTTTTGACTGCTGCTGATACAAGTATCGTGTTTTGGCTGCTGCTGTTGCTGTCTGTCATTTTATGACTGCTGATGCTACTTTTCATGTTTTGACAGCTGCTGCTGCTACTTGTCATGTTTTGACTGCTGCTGATACAAGTATCGTGTTTTGGCTGCTGCTGTTGCTGTCTGTCATTTTATGACTGCTGATGCTACTTGTCATGTTTTGACAGCTGCTGCTGCTACTTGTCATGTTTTGACTGCTGCTGATACAAGTATCGTGTTTTGGCTGCTGCTGTCTGTCATTTTATGACTGCTGCTGCTACTTGTCATGTTTTGACTGCTGCTGAAACAAGTATCGTGTTTTGGCTGCTGCTGTTGCTGTCTGTCATTTTATGACTGCTGATGCTACTTGTCATGTTTTGACAGCTGCTGCTGCTACTTGTCATGTTTTGACTGCTGCTGATACAAGTATCGTGTTTTGGCTGCTGCTGTCTGTCATTTTATGACTGCTGCTGCTACTTGTCATGTTTTGACTGCTGCTGATACAAGTATCGTGTTTTGGCTGCTGCTGTTGCTGTCTGTCATTTTATGACTGCTGATGCTACTTGTCATGTTTTGACAGCTGCTGCTGCTACTTGTCATGTTTTGACTGCTGCTGATACAAGTATCGTGTTTTGGCTGCTGCTGTTGCTGTCTGTCATTTTATGACTGCTGATGCTACTTGTCATGTTTTGACAGCTGCTGCTGCTACTTGTCATGTTTTGACTGCTGCTGATGCAAGTATCGTGTTTTTGGCTGCTGCTGTTGCTGTCTGTCATTTTATGACTGCTGATGCTACTTGTCATGTTTTGACAGCTGCTGCTGCTACTTGTCATGTTTTGACTGCTGCTGATACAAGTATCGTGTTTGGCTGCTGCTGTTGCTGTCTGTCATTTTATGACTGCTGATGCTACTTGTCATGTTTTGACAGCTGCTGCTGCTACTTGTCATGTTTTGACTGCTGCTGATACAAGTATCGTGTTTTGGCTGCTGCTGTTGCTGTCTGTCATTTTATGACTGCTGATGCTACTTGTCATGTTTTGACAGCTGCTGCTGCTACTTGTCATGTTTTTGACTGCTGCTGATACAAGTATCGTGTTTTGGCTGCTGCTGTTGCTGTCTGCCATTTTATGACTGCTGATGCTACTTGTCATGTTTTGACAGCTGCTGCTGCTACTTGTCATGTTTTGACTGCTGCTGATACAAGTATCGTGTTTTGGCTGCTGCTGTTGCTGTCTGTCATTTTATGACTGCTGATGCTACTTGTCATGTTTTGACAGCTGCTGCTGCTACTTGTCATGTTTTGACTGCTGCTGATACAAGTATCGTGTTTTGGCTGCTGCTGTTGCTGTCTGTCATTTTATGACTGCTGATGCTACTTGTCATGTTTTGACAGCTGCTGCTGCTACTTGTCATGTTTTGACTGCTGCTGATACAAGTATCGTGTTTTGGCTGCTGCTTTCTGTCATTTTATGACTGCTGCTGCTACTTGTCATGTTTTGACTGCTGCTGATACAAGTATCGTGTTTTGGCTGCTGCTGTCTGTCATTTTATGACTGCTGCTGCTACTTGTCATGTTTTGACAGCTGCTGCTGCTACTTGTCATGTTTTGGCAGCTGCAGCTGCTGATACAAGTATCTTGTTTTGACTGCTGCTGTTTCTGTTTGTCATTTTTAGACTCCTGCTGCTACTTGCCCTGTTTTGAATTATCTTTTGCAACTTGTCATGTTGGCTGCTGCTACTAAACAATTATCATGTTTTGACTGCTGCTGTTGCTGCCTGTCATGTTATGACAGCTGCTGCTTATTGTCATGTTTTGACATCTGCTGCTGCTACTGGTAATGTGTTGACTGCTGCTTTTACTACTGCTGTCTGCCATGTTTTGATTGCTGCTACTACTTGTGATGTTTTGTCAGCTGCTGCTGCTACTTGTCATGTTTTGACAGCTGCAGCTGCTGATACAAGTATCATATTTTGACTGCTGCTGTTTCTGCCTGTCATTTTTAGACTCCTGCTGCTACTTGTCCTGTTTTGAATTATCTTGCCGCTCTTAAAATTAGCTGCCAATTATTTAAAGTATCTCACATTGCCAAAATCATTAGCATTAAAACTTCACGTCTGTGTGTAAATTACATATTTTTATATAAACGTTAACCAAAGATAATACTCGAACGCTACTCAAATTTTAGGGTTACTGTTAAAATGCTTATGATGAACGATGAAGTGTATTATAAGAAAGAAATTGTAAGTAGAAAGTGAAGTTTATGAGAATAAGGAGGAAAAATAACGGTTGACCATTGACTTGAAGCGGCTAAAATTGTACTGTATTGTGTTACAGTTAAAGTGGTTATGATGAATGTGGTGGGAGGGCGTGACAGAGGAGGTGGCGTGAAGTGAAGACTATAAGGACAAGGAGGATAGATAACGATTGACCCTTGGCTTGAAGAGGTTAAAATTGTTGTGTAGCGGGTTACTGTTAAGTTGGTTTATTGAGGATCCAGACAACGTAAAAGTCTATATTGGATGCACAAGGTATGAGTTCAAAAAAAGATTCAATCAACATCAAAGTTCTTTTAGGGTAAATAAATACCGAAATCAGACGTCCCTATCGAAATATTTCTGGCACTTAAAGGAAACCAACGAAACACCTACAGTAAAATTGAAATTGCTAAGAAAAGCTAGAATATGTAGGTCATTAAATGACCCATGTCCTTTGTGCATATATGAGAAACTATATATTACTAGGTTTATAAAAAATAAAAAATTACTGCATCAAAGAAATGAAATAGCTATTCTTTGCCGAAATTTATCAAATTTTTTCCTTAAATAATGTTTAAATAAAAAAAGCTAATAAAAGGAATATACATAGTTATATTTGATGTTTAATAATAATTTTTAAATAATTTAAGTAATTCTATTACATTTAATTGTTTTAAAATGAAATAAAGTCTATTAGTAATTAAAATTAAAAAAAAAAATATTATAAAATTGTAGTTCAATACAACGTGTTCTAATACAAACACCCCTTTGTGAAAGAATCTTTATGTATACAAATACAAATTTAACGGAAATATGTGCCAAAAAACCTTTTGTCGTTGATAAAAACCAGACAACATGCGTTGAACGGATGTCATAATTCGTTGAAAAAGGCACCTCTACCCTATCTAGACTTAACCGCTTTTCGAAAGTAACTCATATTTGATACAATAGTCGGCAGTATAAATGAACACGCTACCGCCCCTTGTCAAAATGATTGGATTTCCCCGTATCCTTGGAAACAAATATCATGGATGTATGTGATTATAAAACTCAGTAGATTTCAAAATAAGTTACTCCAATATTCGCTTGAAAATGAAACAGAAGTAGTGCCTTTAATTTAATTATCAAATTTAATTGGAAGTTTTAGTTTCTGTTCTTGAAACATGGTAATTCCTATGTAGCGATGGAACCACATTTTGAAATCAGTTAATTTCTAATATTAATGCTCTGTAAATTTACATTGAGCACTGTTTTGTAAAAATAAAAATATCAATAGGAAAACCGGATTATATATTTTACTGTTCTTTATTTTTTTACTATACATATATATATATATATATATATATATATATATATATATATTCATTAAATAATTCATCGAGTCTAGAAGAATCTTCAATAGAATGCAGACATGTTTTGCTGTAATATCCTATATATATATATATATATATATATATATGTATAATGAGAAAGAACAATAAGATTTATAATTCGAAGTTCTTATTAATTGTTTTTATTTTAAAAAAACAGTGCTCAATAGAATTCTGCAAATTCTGTAATCTTGTCAAAATGATTGAATTTCCCCGTAACCTAAGCAAGCAATATCAAGAATGTATGTGCGTTTAAAACTCAGTAAATTTCATAAGTTATTCCAAAATTCGCTTGAAAATGAAACAGAATAAGGGCCTTTAATTTAATTATGAAATTTAATTTGAAGTCGTAGTTTCTGTTCTTGCAACATGGTAATTCCAGCGTAGCGATGGAACCATATTTAGTTGATATATATATATATATATATATATATATATATATATATATATATATATATATATATATCCGTAAAAAGGTTACAAACAAAGGTTCTCGAGTGGAAGGAACACCAATACGGGTGTAGATGGAAGAAAGAGAAGTTTATTGAAAGGAGAATACACTACTGAAAGACAGGGAAATCGACTAAAACTTCCTGAAGCCAGTCGGACAGATAGA
>CAHIKZ030000566.1:1045000-1115000 GCA_903632075.3 Acanthosepion pharaonis
CAGGAAAAAATACCTAGGTCGGTAGTGTCATTTACGTTTCTGGGGAGACTATGTGTGTTCCTCTGTTCACCTTGCCGCCGTGTGAGGGCTATCTAAGCGTAACATACATGTGACACAAAGCCCGAAAGCATGGGGCTCAAGAGAGCCGAAGCCAACTCCAGGCTTTTGTCATTGGGGTTTACTCCGTTAGATGACTTGTGTTCTCTTTGGGCCTGTTTGTAGATAAATTCCCGCAGGTATAAATCTACGATTCAGAGGAGTAAGCAAACGATACAACCGCGTTAAAACCATCAGCCAGCTTCTACTTTGTACTTCTTCGCCTATATTGTAAGGAGGGTCAGTGGTCTGGATTCCTACTAGTAACACAGAATTTAATTAACTAAAATCGGTCAATCCATGTCGTTTTCGTTAAGAATCTCGCTTATAATCCGCCAATGAACACTACATATCAGGCCGATGTATAGAACTGTTGACGATTGCCTGTCTATTCAACTAGAGAGCTGTAACAATACGATTTCTCAAACATCCTTAGGAGATAAATAGATTCTTTTTCTTTTTAAGTCAATTTAATTAACAGAGTTTCTTCGGAATCTCGTCTCCATTCCAGCTTTTAAGTCAATTTAACGACCAGAGTTTTTAAGAACTATGTCTCCACTGGCCTTTGAATTGGCAAACATAAAATTTTGTTAGTGATTTTAGATTATAATAAAAGTAGAGTGAATTGCAAAACTAAACATCCAAAAGCAGAATGGGTGGTCTCCTGTTCACAAAGGGACGAATAAGTTTGGCGGGACCCCAGGCAGTGTCCATATAATGAGTATTCAGTCAGTGGGCAGTCAAGGAGTAAGAAAAGTACCTACAGAAAATGGGTCAGCAGTGGCCGAGATCGAGCAGTGAAGATAAGGGTACTTTTTTTTCCGCGGCCAGGAGTTAATAAGATAGCAGTTCGTTTTCGAGGCCGAAAGAGGACATTACTGATTAATTGAGAAACCGTATGGTTTTCTATTTCAAAAACAGTGTCGAGAGAAGCATTTGTCTTTGTCCTTTGTTGAATTTGATCACGGCCAACGAGACAAACCTGTGAAGATAGCGAGTCGGGTGTATATGCGTACATAGCCGACGTTGAAAGTCATTGCAATTGTGCAGTGACGGACGTGCGGAAGACGACGTCACAGACCCGAAGGCCACACCACGTCTTTTGCGATATATATTTGCACCTCTAAGGGATTATGGCTCTCTCTGGCTTCTACTCATTGACCTATTTGTCTAGGTTGGCCCAAACAAGGGATAATTTCTCGCCAGTATGTATCTCTGGTTCAGAGGAGCACGCAAGTCATTCAACCATTAACTAGCTTCTGATTTGTCCTTCTTTGCCGATATTATAGGGAGAATTGGATTGACTAGCCAATAAAACTAGTAAGTCACTTGACTAGTAAGTAAGATTCCGTACCAATGCCGGTAATTCCTACCAACAACTGCACTATTCAATTAACTAAAATTACATTATTCGTACTGTTAACCTCATCTTCATTACCATATTCACAACGTTTCGGCCATTGTATGCTCCGGCCTTCTTCAGGTGATTGGAATTAGGAACCGAACTCTTTATTTCGGCACTCAGGCATACATTCCTCTCGCTCCTTTCAACAAACACAAAGATGTTGTTCCAGGTAAAAACAGCAATATAGTATTTTTATCATAGAGCAGCCAGAAGAAAGCCACTTTAATCTAAGATGTTGCTTCAGGTAAGAATAGCAATACAGTATTTTTATCATGTAGGTAGAGCAGTCAGAAGAAACTCATTTTTAGGTTTCTTGTTGCTTTCAACAAAGATGTTGCATCAGGTAAAAAAAGGAATATATTATTTTTATCATATTTTTTTATCATAGAGCTTCTGCTGAAACTTTTCTAGTTGTCTCCATATTTTTGACATATCGGGTCCCTACTGATTCTTCAATATCTGTCTATATCTCTGAGATGAGGTATTATGATTACTTGCATTATTTACATTATTCGGACTGTTATCCTCATCTTCATTGCCATATTCACAATGTAGCTTCTACTGAGACTTTTCTAGTTGTCTCCTTATTTTTGGTATATCGGGTCCGTATCGATTCTTCAATATCTGTCTATATCTCTGAGATGAGGTATTATGATTACTTACATTATTTACATTATTCGGACTGTTATCCTCATCTTCATTGCCATATTCACAACGTCGCTTCTACTGAGACTTTTCTAGTTGTCTCCATATTTTTGGTATATCGGGTCCGTATCGATTCTTCAATAACTGTCTATATCTCTGAGATGAGTTATTATGCTTACTTACATTATTTATATTAGTCCGACTGTTATCCTCATCTTCAATGCCATATTCTCAACGTTTCGGCCGAAGTACGCTCCAGCCTTCTTCAGGTGATTGGAATTACGAACCAAATCCTTGATTGTTCTAGTCTCACGTGCTATCCCTTCAGTATCTGTCTATATCTCTGAAAGGGGGTATTATGATTATTGCATTATTTACATTATTCGGAGTGTTATCCTCATCTTCATTGTCATATTCACTACGTTTCAGCCCTTGTATGCTCATGCCTTCTTCAGGTGTTTGGAATTTCAAACTGAACCCTTTATTTCGGTGTAGGCTGTTCTAGTTCCACATACCATGTCTCTTCCATGCTTTTCAGTTATTTCCCTTTAGCTCTACTCTGTTTTGTTTTTTTGGTTTGGATATTGAACTCACAACAATTTGGGTCTAGTCAATGAAGGACACATGCCCTTGTGGATAAAGATGTTGGTTAAATCCAGTGACTAGATGCAAATAGTTGTGAGTTCAATACCAGGCCACAGCAGTAGCAAACGAAAAATTTGAGAGATGAGTTAAAGGGAAATAACTAAGACATCAGGAAGAGGCCTGGCACGTGGAATTAGAACAATCTACCCAATCTACGGTTGCCAAAATAAAGGGTTCGGTTCGAAATTCCATTCACCTGAAGAAGGCCGGAGCGTGCAACAGCTGAAACGTTGTGAATATGAGATATAGACGGATAACTAAAATTGGTCGATCCATGTCGTTGTACTTGACTGTGTCGTTTATCATTGAACACAGTATATCAGGTTAATGCATCGGTCTGTTAATGATTGACTGTGTATACAACTGGAGGGCCAAATCCCATTCCAAACCTTTTGCCATTAGGGTTTACTCCTCCAGATGACTAAGGTTCTCTGTGGACCTATCTGTATATATATTCTCGCCGGCATAAATCTCCAGCTCATAGGAACAAGCTATCTAATCAAATTCGTTACCAGATTCTACTTTGTCCTCCTTCGCCAATATTGTAGGGAGAATTGGACTTAAAAGACATGCTGGCCTTCAACTGCTTTCACTTCAACGTAAGTACAATTCAGTACCAGTGGTCGGAAATCCTGCCAGAAAACGCAGTATTCAGCTAACCAAAATCGGTCGATCCATGCCGTTGTAGTCGCTTGTCATCTGCCATTGAATACTGCATATGTAATGTATTGATCTGTTGATGTTTGACTATCTACCCAAGTGGGGAGCTGCTGTCCGTTCCATGTTTGTAGTCATCTTCTACGTGACTAAGTTTCTATCGTGCCCCAATCTATTCACTTGCTTTGCTAAGGTGGACCTGCCATGAGATAATCTCTCGCCATGCCATTTCTCTCCGTCCTCGGAACACTTCAACGATGAATTCCCTACTTCCTTCCCTGTCCGAGATTAAACTTCCCCCACCCCACACACAGTCAGGTTGTGACACAAGGTCAGTTTTTAACGTGGCAACCCATGTGTTTTCACTCGGGACGCTGGTCTAAGCTTGTCTAAGCTTGTCTAAGATTGTCATAGCTTGTCTGAGTTATCCAAGCCGGTAATACCACCGCTGCGTAGCAGATGTTACGCAACAGTGAGGGAGACACTGAGGAGGAGACAAGCCCTCCGGCACCGAACAGATACTGCATCTACAGCGGGGAAAACCTCTTCTCCTCTTCTGCCAATCCCCCCGGAAGAATCTGGAGACAGAGCCCCTTCTTCCTTCTCTGTCCATGTAGCGTGAAGAACTGGATTTCTTTCGCCACTTACATTGTAAGTACATTTCAATACTATTGTCCTCGATTCCTACTAGCAAACGCAGTATTCAGCTAACTAAATTCGGTCGAGACATGTCGTTGTAGTGAGTTGTGAGTCGCTTATCATCCGCTATCGAAAACTGCATATCAAGCCAATGTCATGGTCTGTTGATGTTTGACTGTCTACCCAAGTGGGGAGCTGCTGTCCGTTCCATGTCTGTAGTCATCTTCTACGTGACTAAGGTTCTATCGTGCTCCAATCTATTCACTTGCTTTGCTACGGTGGACCTGCCATGAGATAATCTCTCGCCATGACATTTCTCTTCGTCCTCGGAACACTTCAGCCTCTCGAACATGATGAATTTCCTTCTTCCTTCCCTGCCCGATATTAACCCTCCCCACTCAGTAAGGTTTTGACACAAGGTCAGTTTTTAACGTGGCGACACGAGTGTCTTCACTAGGGCCGCTGGTCTAAGATTGTATAAAATGGTCATAGCTGGTCTGAGCTAGTCATAGCCAGTCATACCACCGCTACGTAACAGATGTTACACAACAGTGAGGGAGACACAAAAGGACGAGAGAAGGCCTCCGGCACGGAACAGATACTGCATCTGTAGCGGGGAAAACCCCTTCTCCTCTTCTGTCAATCCTCCCGGAAGAATCTGGAGACAGGGCCCCTTCTTTCTTCTCTGCCCATGTGGCATGAAGAACTGGATTTCTTTCGCCACTTACATTGTAAGTACATTTCAGTACTAGTGGTCTGGATTCCTGCTAGCAAACCGAGGATTCAGCTAACTAAACTCGGTCTAGCCACGTCATTGTAGTTGGCTGACTGGCTTATCATCTGCTATCGAAAACTGCATATCAAGCCAATATAATGGTCTGTTGATGTTTGACTATCTACCCAAGTGGGGAGCTGCTGTCCGTTCCATGACTGTAGTCATCTTCTACGTGACTAAGGTTCTATCATAATCCAATCTATTCACTTTTCTTGCTAGGTGGGACCTGCCATATAATTGTCTTGCTAGGTGGGACCTGCCGATATAATTGTCCTCTCGGTACTCGGAGCACTTCAACCTCTCGACTACATGGACAATTAGCTTCTTCTTCGTTTTCTGCCCATCTGGCATGAACAATCGGATTACTTTTTTCGCCACTTACATTTTCGCCACGCCACAATACATTTCCGTACTAGTGTTCTCAATTCCTACTAGCAAACGGAGTAGTCAGCTAACTAAATTCGGTCGAGCCATGTCGTTGTAGTGAGTTGTGAGTCGCTTACCATCCACTATCGAAAACTCCATATCAGGCTCTAATCTATTCACTTGTCTTCATTGGTGGGACCTGATATGACATAAACAGCCGATATAATTATTTAACCTCTCAACCGCATGGACAATTTTCTTCTTTTTCCCTTTGGCACTTATATTATAAGTAAAATCTAGTACCAGTGGTCAGATCTCCTGTCAGAAAAAACGCAGTATTTAGCTAACTAGAATTAGTCGATCTCCGCCGTTTTAGTTGGCGTCATCGCCTATCATCAGCCATTGATCACTACATATCAATCAAGGTACCTGTCTGTTGATGCTTATATGTCTATTCAACTGGAGAGTTCTAGATATGATCTAGGTATTTTTGTCATTGAGGTTTGCTTCACTAGGTGACTTCCTTCTTTTTCCCGCTGTGTCTTTTTTTTTTCTTTTTGTATTTCCTTCGTAAAGCGTAGCCATTCCTTCCTTCCATATTTCATTCTTCCAATCGATTACTTCTTTCGTTTTGTTCTATTCATTCCTGTGTGTATGTCCTTCTTACAGTCGATCCTTCATTTTTCAATTTCTTTCTCCTTTCATTCCTTATTTAATTCTTTCCTTCGTCCTTTACACTTTCATCTTTTTCTCCTTTCTGTAGTTCCTTCATAAAACTTACCATTAACTTCCTTCTCCCCAGTCTTCATACTCCGTTTGTTCCCCCTATATATATATATTTATATATATATATATATATATATATATATATATATATATATATATATATATATATTATGAAATGGACAAAATCCGACAATTATTTTAAGACGTTTTTAAAATAATTGTCGGATTTTGTCCACTTCATAATGTGTGACGTCATTTGTTTACATTTCGATTCTCTTTGAGCAGATATGAATGCACGTGAGAGATTCATGGAAGATTGAAGTTTTTTTTTTATTTATTTCTAATTTATTCATTTGAAAATAATAAAAAAAAATATTTCTTCTTTAGAGAAAAATTTCTTATGAACGTTTTCCTGTTTCAAAAGCAAATGATGTTTACACGTATGATCTTCCTTAGTGAAAATCGCCAATGGTTTAAAATATTGGCAACGTTAGTTTCCTCTCAAGTTTGCAAAATTCAAGAAACATTGTACTTAATGCTTGTCTATGTATGCGATTATGTATGAAAGAATGCGTGAGTGAACAAGTGAGAACGATTTAAAATAACATTTTAAGAAACTTTATTTTGTTTATGAAAACATGCCATTTAAAAAGACCAAATGGGTCGCATGTGGCCCGGGGGCTGCAGTTTCCTCATGGCTGACATAGAAGGATATGACTACACAACCAAGAAATTTAAATTAATCAGTTTCAGTATATCTAGATATTAAATTAGGTTGCTTAGGTCATTGAAAATGTTCATGCCCGATAAGAAAAGTGAAACCCAAATTTTACGTATCCAAAAAACAAAACATTTATTAGTATTAGCCATTGTTTTTTAACAACTGGTTTTCATCGTTCTTGATGATATCATCTTCGTAGAAGCATCATTCTTTTTTTATTTATTTATTTTGATTCAATTTCATTTTTCGTATCTTTTTTCAATAGAGAAGACTATATGCGTAACCATATACTTTAGAAATGGTAGGAAAGTTTTATTTTATTTTGGTCTAATATTATCACTGATGACAGCGTAATTAAAATATGTCACAGCATGTGATTTATTTCTAATTTATTCATTTGAAAATAAAAAAAATATTTCTTCTTTAGAGAAAAATTTCTTATGAATGTTTCCTGTTTCAAAAGCAAATGATATTTACACATATGATCTTCCTTAGTGAAAATCGCCAATGGTTTAAAATACTGGCAACGTTAGTTTCCCTTAAAATTAGCAAAATTCAAGAAACATTGAAGAAAAATGCTTGTTTATGTATGCAATTATGTATTCTTTTATGTATTGTACAAATACTTTGCCACCCAATAAATTGGATATAACTTTACAACGAAAAAATTTAAATTTATCATTTTCAGTATAAGTAGATATTAAATTAATTTAATTAGATCATTGCAAAAGTTCATGCCCGATAAGAAAAGTCAAACCAAAATTTTACGTATCCACAAAATAAAATATTTATTAGCCATTATTTTTATTATTATTATTAGCCATTGTATTATAATTTTTTTAGGAACTATTTCCCATCGTTCTACAAGCTCGATGATGCCATCTTTATATTGTTCTGTAGAGACCGGAAAAAAAATGAAAATCCGAAGTAGCTAAGCCAGATTTCGGTAGGTGCTGGAGGGTCTTCCCCTTTCAGTTCTTTAAACTTTGTGTCAGGAGATTTCGGTAGGTGCTGGAGGGTCTTCACGTTTCAATTCTTTAAACTTTGTCTAAGATTTATTTTGCAACACGAGGTCTTCAGTTGTCGTAAAAGAAAATGACACATTTCCAATTTGCCAAAATCGGTCTTTTTTGTTGTTGTTGTTGATGCTTTTTTACCCAAACTCTCTTCAAGTGGCAAAAAGGCAGTTGAGCTATCGATTTTCAAACTCTTAGCAATCTCTTCCGTCGAAATGTATCTGTTTATTCTCCACGATGACAAAGCAGATCGTCTTACTTGGCGTCGGAATGTCTCCTAGGAGCATTGTTGACCGTTTCACTTAAAAGTTCTGATTATTTTTTTTGGGGGGGGCATGTGGAGGTGGTAAAGATATAGGTTTATGGTATGCTATATTTATGGCGGAAGTGCTCTCTATCAGGGATACAGCGTGTGTTAATAAAATAGTGAACACAGAGTTCAACACCGCGTGACAACATGCTTGAACACATGGCCTGAAGATGGTGTGCACGCATAAAACAGACAAATATTCGTACACAAACAATTTGTATTTCCAACTAATGAATAAACAATATTTTCGTATAATTAATTGTACACAGATGCATAATAACTGAATATGCATAGAAAACAGAAAAATTGATTAAATAAAAATAAATCCCATATCTATATTTTAACTGGTGAAAAAATATACGTACAATACAAAAAAGAATACATAATCTTCATTTAATACTAATAGCCATTATTCACTTCTACAGCAACAAACCTCTTCTTTTAGTTCTCAGTTAATGATATGCAAATTTAACATGGTATTTTGTCCCATTCTTCTTCGTATATGGTTTTCAGATCCGGGATGTTACTTCGTGAGGCATATAATTTCTTTCTTTCTTTCTTTCTTTCTTTCTTTCTTTCTTTCTTTCTTTCGTTCGTTCGTTCTTTATTTTATACAGGCTTCTTCTTCAATCTTTCTTTCCTCCTCCCGCTTCTCATCAATTCCTTCGTTAATTAATTCATACAATTTCTTTCTTTTTTTTTCCCTCTCTCTAACGTGCCTTTCTCGCAGTCAATCCTTACTCTCCTTAGCACGGAGACGAGCATAATAGCGATTGTAAATTCAAACTTGCGCCAAAAGAGACTCTGTCCCGATGGTCATCAGGCGAGGACTAGCTAATAGATATCTATTTATATTGATATTAGGCAATGCGCCCGATCAATTGCCACGCAGCTGAATACGACAGGAACAAACATGGCCGCCAGTTAGAGCATTTAACCTCACAAAATTGCCGCCAGCGGGCGCAGGACAAATTCCTGTGGATATCGGTGCGATGAAAAGGAGTGATATTGTCACCTGAACTGTCGCTTAACCCCTTACACCCTGTTATAGCATCCGTTCCTTCCCGTCTTCTTATTTGTACTTTCTTTGTATAGCTCTTTCCATGTTTGCTTCACTCCTTCGTTTCTAATGGAATTTTTCATACATACACACGCACACATACATACATACGTATGTGTGTGTGTCTGTGGCTTGACGATTGCGTGTAAGGGTGAAACAGACTGCCGCCGCTGAGTGTTGACTTAATTGTATGCTTTTATATTTCCATACTGATATTAACGCTTTAACCCATAAATATAGCATAGCTTAAAGCTATATTATGACATATATATAGTTAGCTTAAAAATGTTAACACTCCATATATATATATATATATATATATATATATATATATATATATATATATAAATTGAACATTGATGTCAAAAGTCAAAGGCGACAGGCTGTTTCATGCTGGACGCAATCGTCAGACCGCCTGAAGATTGCGTCAAGTATGAAACAGCCTGTCGCCTCTGAGTGTTGACTTCAATGTTCAATATTATGCACATATACGCTCTATCGTTGATATTGTTCATTTTATCCCATAAATAGAGCCCACCTTAAAATTATATTTCTTCATATATATATATATATGTGTGTGTGTGTGTGTGTGTTTTTGTGTGTGTGTATATACACATACATACATATATATATATATATATATATATATACATACATATATATATATATATACACTCATACATATTTATATATACATACATATATATATACATACATATATTTATACATACATTCATATATATATATACATACATACATACATACATGTACATACATATATTTATACATACATTCATATATATATATATATATATATACATACATATATATATATATATATATATATATATATATATATATATATATATATGAAAGTGACCACTGAAGTCAGAGACCTCAGACCACATGACGATTGCGTCTAGTATGAAACAGCCTGTCGCCTCTGAGTGTTGACTTCAATGTTCACTTTTATATTTATATTTACATACGCTCTGTCTCTGATATTGAGCACCTTATCACATAAATATAGCACACCTTGAAACTATATTTCTACACACACACACACACTATATATTCATACATGTTTCATTAAATAATATAGACAAATGTTGTCTATTTATTTTATGTAAATTCTACTAACGGCATCCCATACTTCACTCTCGCGTGGTCATGTGTGACGTCATGAGATGCGGTGCGATTTTCGTTTCTAGGGTCTTATATGCACGTGCTTGTCGTTGCTTAGAAATCATCTATGACAGACTATCATGACTGTCTTGTCCGTATATTGCTTAATATATTGTAATTGTCATCTTTGATAATGGCTTATGTAAGCCGAAAGCTTAGATTGTATTAAAAAAATATGGATCAATATTGTGAATTTCTTTCTTCGTTTAACGATAATGTTATTTAACTTATCAGACGTTAGGAAAAAATTTACATAAAATAAATAGACTACACTTGTCTATATTATTTAATGAAACGTGTATAAATGAAAAAATGCTGCCTAAATACACTATATATATACATATACCGTCATTCACAGACAGACTGTTTCGCAGCTCATCAGTGTGGCTAGATATCCGGTTGCCTCCAGCCAGGGTCGAAACCCGACTGAACGGATGTCAGTCGGAGATTCTAACCATTAAGCCATCGGCGCACGGTAGGGAGGGGGGTGATTTTTAGCGTGTTTATCTTTATAAACACGCCAGTGACCGGGAGTGACTCAATTCGCATTAGCGAAGAGTCTCGCTATATAGCTATAATAGTCACTGTTTACCAACCCACATCTCCTTATATATATATATTGTCATCCACAAACAGACTGTTTCTCTGTATCACAGTTCATCAGTGTTTCTAGACATCCAATTACCGACTGATTCGGCATCTCTCGGAGATGTTTCCCCTAAGCTCTCGGCTCTGGAAGTGATAGGAAGGTGATTTTTGACGTATTTGTTTTGCCAGTGATTCTAAGTGCTCGATTCATAGAAGAGCTTTATACTTATAATTATTTCTAAAGGTAAAAGCTCTACATGCTGAACGGATGTCAGTCGGAGACATCGGCGCACGGTATGATTTTAGCGTGTTTTTTTTAAACACGCCAGTTTGTTTTCGCATTAGCGAAGAGTCACGCTATATAGCTATTAGTCAGTTTACCAACCCACATCTCCTTATATATATATATTGTCATCCACAAACAGACTGTTTCTCTGTATCACAGTTCATCCTAGACATCCAATTACCGACTGATTCGGCATCTCGGAGATGTTTCCCAATTTGGAAGTTAGGAAGGTGATTTTTATATTTGTTTTAAGTGATTCTATTTATTCATAGAAGAGCTTTATACTTATAATTATTTCTAAAGGTAAAAGCTCTACATGCTATTTTTTGTTTTTTTGTTTTGTTTTTTTCACACGTGTATTGAGCACTTTTTGATGTCTACTGTTTCCTGGTCCAATTCAACCCTGACAATTTTATTTATTGTATATATATAATTTTATTTACGGACAGCGGTATTATACTCCATTTGTTCTCATTTTATATATATATATATATATATATATATATATATATATATATATATATGTGTGTGTGTGTGTGTGTGTTTTAAGACATTTTTATGTTTATACATTCTTTTTATAGATATAAATATTTTAAGTAAATGCTCTGTTTATAATAAACAGTATTAAACAACATTTACAGGCCTGAATGTCCGAGAAATTTTCACAGAGAATATTCGTCCTCCGACATGATTCGAACCTGTATCCTATACGGAACCGTCATTTAGCTTGAGGTGCCTTTACCGATTTAGCCACGAAGCAAGGTCGAATTTAGTGTATTTAAACTTCATTCTTCCATCAATCTCTCACCTACATTCATATCTGCTCATGGTGTATCAAATGTAAACAAATGACGTCACACATTATGAAATGGAAAAAGTCCGATAATTATTTTAAGACATTTTTTATGTTTATACATTCTTTTTATAGATACAAATATTTAAGTAAATGCTCTGTTTATAATAAACAGTATTAAACAACATTTACCGGCCTGAATGAGCCTCACTCTTGCTCCATATGCGGCATCCTTTGTCAAAGGTATTAAGTGTCACTTAAGATTATCGCACAAAATTTTATAACTGAGTCAAGTAAGCTGTCAGATACTCATAGGTCGAAACCGACGGGAGAGTCCAATATATATATATATATATATACTATATTTTAGGAAATTACATCGACAACATGTTAAAATAAAACGCTACACAAATGCAGTCGTGTTTCGATGCGAATCAACACATCTCATCAGGCATTAGTAAATAACTGGTGAGTAGACAAATTTATTGAAATTTAAAATCAAGATACACCCTCTTTTCGCGAGAAAAGGAAGAAAAAGAAAAAATGTAAGAAAGAAAGGAGAGGAGATTGTAAAAGTGTTTGTTTTATTTTTCTCAGATCAACCAATTTCAGTTGAAAGTATGGGGAGAAGTGATGGTTTGAGATGCGTTGATTTGTGTAGCGTTTTATTTTAACATGTTGTCGATGTAATTTCCTAAAATATATATACAAAGACAGATAAATAGATATGAATAAGCTAAATCATTATAGATAGAATAACAGATAAATAGATAGATAGATAGATAGATAGATAGATAGATAGATAGATATGAACTGACTGGGATACGTAAATATTTAGTTTCGCTGCCTCAAAATGAGGTGTTTGGATACTGAAATCCCACAAGACCTTGCCTTGGTCGTTTTCGGTCGTTTCCTTTGGCTTGTTTCGGCACCATTTCTCGTCTATTCTTCTTATATAGGAACTAATTCAGATGAGAGGACACTTTATAATTATTTTTTTAGATATTAATAATAATAAAACCCATAATATTGATTATTGTTTATGCTAACAGTTCAAATTAGCCCTAAATAAAAATGGCAATCGATTTTTGTTTTTTTTTTTTTGTTTTTTTTTTGACGCACGATTGAATATTTTTTTATTTTCATTTTTGATTAAAAAAAATTGTTCACGTCGCGTATTAATCGAAAACGTTAATTGGGGATTTTCCTGTGCAACATAACAGAATACTGAGCGTGGAAAAAATGACTTAAGCCGTTTTTGTATTTACGGCACGGCTGAAAGGTCACGGGTTCAGGAACTACTTTCATTCGACATCCACATCAAATATAGTCTTGTCTTTTTTCAGACAAAAGCAATGATATGTTATCCCTCTGTTTTGTCATTTTCGAAAGTTATATATCTATCTATATATCTATATTTGTTCATATCTATCTATCTATGTCTGTTCATATCTATTTCTATATCTATCTATGTTTGTTCATATCTATCTATCTATCTATCTATCTATCTATCTATCTATCTATCTCAGACTGTTTAAATCTATCTATCTCTCTATGTCTGTTCGTATCTATCTATCCATGTCTGTTAATATCTATCTATCTATCTATCTATCTGAATTTGTTTATAACTATCTATCTATCTCAGTTTGTTTCTATCTATCTATCTATCTATCTATCTATCTATCTATCTATCTGAATCTGTTTATATCTATCTATCTATCGATCTATCTATCTATCTATCTATCTATCTATCTCAGACTGTTTAAATCTATGTCTCTCTCTATGTTCGTATCTATGTCTATCTATCTATCTATCTATCTATCTGAATCTGTTTATATCTATCTATCTATCTATCTATCTATCTATCTATCTATCTCTCTATCGCAGTTTGTTTATATCTATCTATCTATCTATCTATCTATCTCAGACTGTTTAAATCTCTCTCTCTCTCTATGTTCGTATCTATCTATCCATGTCTGTTAATATCTATCTATCTATCTATCTATCTATCTGAATCTGTTCATATCTATCTATCTATCTATCTATCTATCTATCTATCTATTTGAATCTGTTTATATCTATCTATCTATCTATCTATCTATCTATCTATCTATCTATCTGTATAAAGATAATGTTTTGGAACTGAAAACTTCCTTGACTCTGCTGTGCTGTTTTTTCATTTTGTAGTTTACTTGTGAATCAGTTAAATCCCTTTCATTTCTTGACCGTCGCTTTGGTCATCTTACTACAATTAGTAGTTGTAGTAGTAGCAGTAGTATTAATTATTATTATTATTATTATTATTATTATTATTATTATTATTATTATTATTATTATTATCTATGATTTCCGCTGTTTTCTTTGCGGTGTTGGGGATTGGGGTCTATTCTTAGAATCTTTTACTTGCAACAGATATTTAATTCGTAGAATCCAAATATTTAATTCTTTAGAATTCTTTTATTTGCAGCAAAATCACTTCGATCTTTGCTGACTCATTTGTAACAAAATCACTTTTTATTTAATTGGAATTTTTGTTACATTTATTTGAAAGAAAAGCAAAGGATAGAAATTTGGAGAACTTAAAACAGAACAAAAACACAAATGTTTGATGTTATGTTCTAACTAAAGAAATTTGGCAAAATTTCTTGGCATTTTTTCAGTCCCCAAATTGGATGTTCTTTCTTAAAGTGAACAATCATCTCGAGTTGAAAATTTGACAACTGCGACAACCTGGAACAGCCATTGGTTAAAAAGATTATATGTTCGTTATTTTTTTTACTTCATTCATCTAATAAAATATACAGTATTTTTTTTATATGTCTATTTATAAAAAGCAGGATGTGTGTGTGTGTGTGTGTGTGTGTGTGTCTGTAACGAATGCACGGCCGCAATTTTCGACAGATTTGCACCAAAATTTACATGCACATGCTCCAAGTTAGCGGGAAGGCCAAGACCGACTTTGCATTCTTTAATATAGTGGAAATAATCGATTTTTTCATGCTTCTACGGCAGTTTTCATGTAGTTTGCGTCCATTTTCTCCTGGCCAGAGTGAGAGCCTATAGCTGGCTGCCACGAATAGGCAAGAAGATTATATTGGCCAGCGTGAGAGCCAACAGCTGACTGACACGAATGTTAACTAGTAAAAAAATCGATAGCTGCATTCGTCACAAGTGGGAAAAATTTAAATCTGCATGGCACTTTACTCCAATTGGCACATTCTCTTGCTTAAATTCAACGTTGATTCTGATTCCGCAGAACTGGGTTGGGTGTGAAAAAGTATTTGTGGTTAACATTCTTTTTTTCATTCGGTTTTTCCAGTTACGAGTCCTTTTTTAAAGCTGATCGTTTTGTGTTCATTTTGTTTAGTTCTTTTTTCGTAACAGATTTAATGTTTAGTATAGAGCTTAGAAAAAATTCGCAGTGTGAGATAGGCAAGAAGTAAGGCATGTATCAACATCAGCACGGCAAAGGGCACTCCTTTAAAGGCAAGGAAGGGCAAAAATATTTTAATTCAAGTGATAGCGATTGCTGTATGAGTCGTACGATTTTTGAATCAAACACGGGCAACGCCGGGCCATGATGCTAGTGTTAGTTAATTTTTTTATTTAATTCATATAGTAAAATATATTGTTATTTTTTATATCTTAGTTAAATTTATTTCATTATAGAGTTAATTTTTTATATTTTAGTCATATTTTTAGTTCATTCATATAGTAAAATATATTATTTTTTTTATATCTTAGTTATTTTTTTTGTTTCATTCATATTTTAAAATATAGTTATTTTTTATGTTATTCATATTTTAGTTCATTCATATAGTAAAATATATTGTTGTTTTTTATATCTTAGTTATTTTTTTATTTCATTCCTGTCGTAAATTATAGAGTCATTTTTTTTATATGTTAGTTATTTCTTTAGTTCATTCATGTAGTAAAATATATTGTTACTTTTTATGTCTTAGTTAATTTTTTATTTCACTCCTATTGTAAATTATAGAGTCAGATTTTTTATGTTAGTTATTTTTTTAGTTCATTCTTATAGTAAAATATATTGTTATTCTTTTATATCTTAGTTAAATTTTTATTTCATACATATAGTAAATTATATTTAATTTTTTATGTTATATTTATATGTTATTTTTTTATATTTTAACTAATATTTTTTCATCATATAGTAAATCTATAATTTCCTGTTTTATTTGGGGCACACTGTATAAAAACCTTTGCTGGTCGTCTCATCTTTTCATTTTTTTTTCTTTTATTGCATTTCTTTTGTGGCACGCATGACAACTTACATAAGTAATAAGGTAATCGTTCTACGTAACGCGTTCAATCGAAATAAGTTCTTCATAATTTGTTGCATTTGAAATTTCTTGCGAATATCACTACGTTCTTTTTTTTTTATCCTTTTATAATTTGTCTACATGTTGACGTCGTTGTTATTTTCTTGGGTGCTAGGAACATGACTAAAATATTTAAAAAAAAAAAAAAAAAAAATAGAAAACAAGTTAAACAATAAAAACAAAAATAAACAATAAATGTTAATATAGCAGACATGACTGGTGGATGATAATATTATACCGGACGCCCTGCACCGGAAGTTATCTGCATAAAAGATTTACCAAAGGAAATCAGCAAGCGGAAGCGGAATATTCCATTTCGACAATATTTTGTTTATGTCATCGCGACAGACGCCGGTTTCTGTCGCCGAATTTACAAAAGCATTATAAATAAAGCCATTGTTGTCAACCCGTGTGCTGTTTCTAGATTCAGCGGAGGAGTTCGCGCTTCTATGCGCAGATGCGGCGGACATATTGACACTTTCGTGTAAAGTGTCAATATGTCCGCCACATCTGTCCATGTAATGCAAGTTTATTCATGAGCTAAACGCTTCTAAAGACAAATTTATTCGAACAGGTTTTGGTCTGTGTTATGGTCACAATAGAATAAAAACAATCGATTGAGACTTGTTAATAGCAGAAATGAAATATATTCTGTGATACAAGCATGTATAAGAAAATGACTTGATTTTGTTTAGGAGTTTAATAACCCTCATTTCAATTTCAAACATTTTCTTGAATTTCATTGGTTGTTAAATAAAAATAATGTGACGGTTACACACCTGGCCCAGGGTCGGATCCTTTGGTTACGGCGCCAACGGTGACGTCGCTCCTCCTGGTCGCTCCTCCTGGGTCCAAGCGTGCCGCTCCAACCCCTTGGTCAGATGATCACCAGCCTCGCCTTTCCCGACTCGCTTCCAATACCTGGTCACTAAAGCAACTGTACCGATCTCCGGTCTGTCTACCCACGCTGTGTTTAGATCTTAGACAGACGGGACCAGCAGGATTGGGGCCGATACAAGTTGAGTCCGACGGGGTGGCAAAACACAAATAAAAGAGAAAATAAACTCACGAGACAAAAAAGATTGTTGATGAAAAAAAAATGGGTAACAACCCTTTATATCTTAATGTCCGTTACATAAAAAACAAAATTGTTCTCATTTCCCAACCCGCTCTGTGGACTATGGCACTAAGCTTCTCCTATCACACAACCTAAAGATTTCGAATTGCCTACTCTTTAGAATTGTGTATGTCGGAGTGTGGTTTGGTTCGACACTGGGGCTAATTTCTATCGATCATTCGCAGTTGATTCTTCTCTTCGACTTGAGTTGTATTTCTTCTTCTTCGTCGACTTAGGCTGGAAGTTCTTTGTCTTCGACTTGGGCTGGAAGTTCTCTTGTCTTCGACTTGGGTTGTATTTCTTCTTCTTCGTCGACTTAGGCTGGAAGTTCTCTTGTCTTCGACTTGGGCTGGAAGGATCTCTTGCCGCAACTCAGCCGCAACTCTCTGTCGTCCGAGGTGATCTCTTCTCGCTGCCGTCCGGGGCTGAACTCTTCTGTCTTCGACTTGGGCTGGAAGGATTTCTTGTCTGAGGATTTCTTGCCCGCAAAGGGGCGAGTGAATCGGGTTTGATGGCCGCGTTCAGGCTCTATCCCTGCCCGCGGTCCAGCTGCAACTCTCAACTCCAACTGATTTCTGTCGACTGGGGTCCTGCTTTTTATTGACGCCGCAACAAACCGGGGTGGGTCCGTCGGCGCCAGGGTTTTTCTCGATAATTCCAAAAGTCGCATTATTTTTGATTTCATTATCGCTATTGTTTTCACCCCTACTTCCTCACAGTGCCTTTTGTGGGAGGTGCACCCATCTCTCTTAGTCTCGTATGTCAGGTGACCGTTTTTCGACCAATGGTTCCTGATCGGGCATTTCTTTCTTCTTTTCTGCAGATCACGTGACCGTTTCCGACCAATTGTTATTGATCGAGCATCCTTTCTCCTCCTTTCGGGCGTGGTTACATCGTTCTTGTTTTAAAAAACCAAAATCCAATTTTGCCCTTTCTGCACGTACGAAAATGACACTCATGGCTCTCTCTCACCTGGGCTCTGTCAACCAGCCCGCCGCTAATTAGTTGTGACTTCAGGAAAGAATATTGTCGCCATCTGTGATCTGGGACAATCGTTTTTTTTTTCAACCTCTTGTTTTTGTCAGACCCGGCAGCTGTCAGAAAATCTTAATTTATCTGAATTGAAAACATCTTTCACTCGTCAATGTGGGGGTTCTAATTTTTTAACAGGTCAGAATCTGTATACCGTTCCACCGGTCACTCCCTCAACCCATAAGCACTTTTTCTCTGATTAAGATTTCGTTTTCATTGTTCCCAAAATTTCCCTTTATCCAAATTGATAAGGTGTCTTTCTACGCAAAAAGTAGGCTAGATGCTTTGACCGATATCTGGTTTTCATCAAGCGGCCCTTTTTGATATCATGTCTTTTCCCTTTCTTTCTTTTTATTATTTCTAATTCTATTCTTCCAATTGTCTTTAAAAAATTCGGTCAACATGCTAGCTAAGATATATTTCTGACTCTTGTTTTTGTTAATGACCGCTTTTTTGTATTTCTCGACCTCTCTTTCCCTTCCTTCTTCTTCCTTTAGGATCGTCCAAGTACAATCTTAGTGAATTATTTTCAACTCAATTATTTTCCGTTTTAAAAAAAATCAACAACCTGTTTAGTAAACCGAGTAAGAAAAAATTAAATCATATTTCTATGAATATTTCTAATAATGCAAGGTGCCACAATAAGCTTCGAGAAATTTCCATAACGAAACAATCAAAATTTGTGCAAATGTAGGCTCAACCAACATAAAAAAAAACTTTCTCAAATTCATCCCTAATTTAAATGTTTCAAGAAATCCTATTGGCTAAAAAATAAAAAAAAAAATACAACATTCGCCCACGCATTTCTCAGAAAAATTCGCAACAGCTACCAAGCCCCGTTGAGCTGCTTTCGTTGTTAAAAAGAAACTATAAATAGAAATAGCAAACGAATTTTCGTCGCATTTGAGACTCACACACGCGAAAGATACACATGAGAATTATGTGTCAAATTTCCGCCAAAGAAATAAACTTCCCTTTTGAGAGATTAGAAAAATTTACACAACAAACTTTTTCACTTAATATCTTTCATAGAAAAATATTTTTTCTAAGTTAAATTCAACCTTTTTAGTCAAAGACGGACAACTTTTTAGACATCGAACATTTCCGAAAGAGAAAAGAACTTTTTCTCTAAAGTATACCTTTGCACACATCATTACAAATATAGAAATTGTAAATTGTGTATATAAAATTTAATCTGTTGTTTCAAACATGTATTTTTTGTCGTGATTGAATATCGTTACCATTTGGCCATTTCTTATAATTTATGTTTGTGGATATTGCATATTTTATTTGCAGCACAATCTTAAAGATTCACACAGCCTTCCTAGTACCACTACAGGTTCATATCAACCTTTATGGTAGGTATTTTCACTAATTCGGCATAATTTTTCGATACCTAAGATTAAAAATGAATTTAAAAAATAAAAATGAAAAAACATTCTTGAAAATCTCATTTTAGCTTTAACTGAAAGCGAAATGATTGAATTTACTATTTCCAGTAAGTAAAATATTCTGGAGTATTTCAAATAAAAATTATATAGATCGGAATCTAAATTTTTTGGTCGATTTAAGAAAACTTTCTTAAAAGCAGCCATTTTCTTAATTTGTAAACAAATCAAATTTATCAGTTTTAAAATCTTCCAAAAACAATATATATATATATATATATATATATATATATAGATAGATAGATATATAGATAGATAGATAGATAATATTAGTGGTAAATATACACATACATATGCAAAATATATAAATATATATACATAGATGCATACACATACATATATATTTTTGAATAAAAAAATCCAAGAGGATAGAATCCAGGTGGAACTCAATGTCCAGGACAGAGTAAGGATATAATAAAAAGACTTAAACACTAATATTCCATGGTCATAATTTATTCCATTAGAATCGTAAATACGATCCAATTCATTAGACCTACAAATTCAAAAAGAAAACAGAAAAAACAACTCAGGAAATAAAAATAGAATTTAGAGAGAGTGTAAGTATGAGAGTGTGGGACGAATGTTAGAGCTAAAGAGAGGGGTAACAGACGAGAGAAGGTGGGAGATTAAAACTTAACAGAGATAAGTTTTAGAGAGGTGAGTTAAAGACGGTTTAAGTGAGAGAAATATGAATGTTGCCGGATGTCTAATACATTAAAGATGTATCCTTTCCGGTTACATTTTGTTTTAATCTCCCACCTTCTCTCGTCTATATATATATATTTGTGACACGTTATTTGAGTAAAATTAGCAAATTGAGAGTTAAATTAATCGAATTTGAAATTAATATTACTTACTTATTGCATAAAAAAGTAATATGCAAGCATTTGTTTAACAACAGGTCCTGATTTTCTTTGGTCTTTATTGACGTATAGATAAGCTCTGAGGTGATTGTAATTCTTGTAAAAATTCATTATTCGTCGAAAAACTTAATATAACTTATTTACAAAAGCAATTAAAAGGTTTTCTAATGAAATAATGTCATAGTTTGATTACATTTTTTTGTTTACTATACGGAGCAGATTTTTAGTTAGAACGGTAAAAGTTTGCAAAAAAAAAAAAAGAAAGAAAAGAAATTGGGTGATTTATAATTCCAAGGAGTCCTACATTTAACTAATAAATATATTCAGGAAATGGAAAAGTAGTTCGTGAAATTTCATGAAATTAAGTAAGTTTGTGTTGGAACAGATCTCTTATAAAAATTTACTCAAACAAAAAATTTCATAACTAAATTCATTCAATTGTGAATAAGTCTTGAAAGTTTCATTAAAATCCGACAATTATTTGATTTTTGCAAAAATTTCCAAATTAATGTGTTTTCACCGAAATAAAAAAGCGGCAAAAAATGTTTAGTAATTATTACCCGAGTCTGATGACGTAAACAAAAATTTTGAATCAAAATTTCGGACATGTTAGAAAGGATTAAATAATTTCAAAAAATAATCATAAGATACTTTGGTCTTTCATCTGAATAATAACATAAATATTTATACGATAAAATTTTATTTTTATTAACTTGCTGGCCTTTTTCATTATGCTATGCTGTTTTCCCGCGAAAAAGTGGAGGTACGTACACTATGGGTTATTTAATACCGGAAGTAAAATATTCTTAACACTATTTTATGGCTTCAATGTCTATATATAAAACAGAGGATGTCTGTCTGTCTGATACCTTTTCGCACGAGGTCCATCCAACCGATTTTGACCAAACTTGGTTCATTCACTGGACAATGTAAGAGATAGGTTCTTAGCGTAAAAAATCGATAATTTTTTTAAAACTCAATAATCAATAACGCCGATCTCGTTCAAACGCGGTATGTAGGTTACTTACATCATGATGAGCTCACCGATACCCCTTTTATTTCTACGCCACTGCGTTTAGCGAAAAACCGCGAAAAACAAAAAAAATCGATTTTAACACAAGTTTTTAAACTAAAACTTCATCAATTTTCAAACAATCTAATACAAACTCCACTCACTTGTAGCCAACAATAAGTTGCTTGTTTAGCAGTCATTTAACTTGATAATTGACTTCACCCATATAGTGAAAACCAGCGTAAATAGCGAAAAATGGCGATTTTTACTGGTTTCTTTCTTATTTTTCGTTGATCTTTCAACCAATTTTCATCAAACAATTGCTTTATAAATGTGACCCCTTTTACATCCCTGGTAGCACAGTGACAAATTGAATTTCATGAACTCCAAAATAATTGTGGTCTGAAGTGTGTCTTCATGTTGCCTGTTTTACCGTTTCATGTCATCGGCTAACTTCGATTGATTAAATACAGACTACTGTTATATCAGTAACTGCATTAATTGATGAATTACATAAACATGAATTATACACACACACACACACACATACATACATATATATATATTATATATATATATATATACAGCCTGTTTTACCCCTTCTTGCCCTCGGCTAACTTTTATTGAATACATACAGACTACTTCTGTTATATCAGTAACTGCATTAATTCAATTTTTTTTTAATGAAAGTACTTTAGAATAATTGAAGAAGATAGACTCTGTTACATCTAAACATGATGCTGTTTTAATCACAGTGGATAAAGGCGTAAATTAGATCAAGTGACAGGACCCAAAGAGTGTGAGTTCAATACCTGGTTAAGGCGTTGGAGAACTTGGAGAGGTGAATTAACAGGAGACAACAGATAACTGACATCCATTAGACATGGCACGTGGAACTAGAACAGTCTACCCCAGTGATCGAAATAAAGGGTTCAGTTCGACATTCCAACCACCTGAAGAAGGCCGGAGCGTACAATGTCCAAAATGTTGTCATAAATATGGCAAAAAGATGAGGATGATAGCCTGAGCAATGTAAATAGTGTCTCTTTCTGGTGCTAAGAATAAGTTTCACATATAATGTCCGTCGTATCCTCAGCATCTTTCTGTAGAGCCACATTTCTATTCTTTGAACTGATTATTCAGCATTTACTCTCGTATAGGGAAACTGATATCACGCAACATTTCAGTGCTGTTTTCTTTGTTTCTAACGAAGTTTTTCTGTTTCTTAATACTCTGCTTAGCTTTTGGAAGGCATCTTTGATTATTCCAATTCACCTTCGGATATCAGTGTCGCACTTTACGCACCCCCCCCTCCACGGTTTAAAAAAAAAAAAACAATTCCCAGATATTTATTTATTTATATTTTACGTGTTTCATTTTTGTATTGCCGGTTTGAAATGTGCACTCTGGGGACATCTTTTCGCTATCATCCATGCTGTCTTCTTGCACTCAATGTTGAACCCTTTCTTCCTGCTTTCCTTCACTATATTCTGGAGAAATGTTTGTCCTTTTCTTTCCGTATCTGCTATTAACATTGTGTCATCTGGATATCTGCACATCTGTTAAGACTGTGGCCGCCAATAATAAATCCTGGCAGGACTTCTAGTTCGGTCAGAATCGCCTCACTGTATAGGTTGAATAAATCTGGTGAGCAGACACTTCCATTGTCTTACACAACCTTTCTATTTGTGTATATTTGCTGAACTCATTTTCTATCCGCATGCAGGCGGTCTGCTGCCTATATATATATATATATATATATATATATATATATATATATATATATATATATATTGCACGTCCTGAGCAAGGCGGGAAGCCACTAGGATGCAGGGGGTTGCAGAAGATTTGGAGCAAGATCAGATAGGAGTGATAGAAGAAAGGATGAGGAGAGGGATAGTGGATAGATCAAGGCTACTGGAGATGTCGATTAACATTACATTTGAATAGTTGGAGATTATAGCTCTCAGGGAAACAGTAATAGGGAAGGGTGTTCCACAGGCGAGAGGTGCGAGGTATGAAGCTATTGGAGTAGAAGAGACAGCTACATTTAAAAGTTTCTACAGTGTAAGGGTGGGAGTGGGCTGCCAGCCTCGTAGGGCGCTTGAATTCATGGAGCCTGGGAAAACATTCGGACAGTTCTTACACACCCTTTGTCCAGAAAAGAAAGCTCTTGTCAGAACACAAGAAAAATTAAATAAAAAGCTCAACCGTAGTACCTTGTCTGTCATTTTTAATGAAACATGCATAAAGGAAGGATTGCTCTTTAAATATACAACTATATATATATATATATATATATATATATATGTGTGTGTGTGTGTGTGTGTGTGTGTGTGTGTGTGTGTGTGTGTGTGCGTGTGTGTGTGTGTATGTGGTGGGGACAGCATTTATTTATGTCGGCAGTAAATTTACGTTCATGATGGCTTGTTTTTATGTATGTTTCCACAGCTTGGTTAGTGTCGTAAAATTCATGTGACTTTCCGACAGCCAAGTCAAAGTGTCGTAAAATTATAGCCTACGGTGATAAGCATTGGGAATGATATCATAAAGCAGAAATGCCTATTGGCAAGTTGTATAAATATGTATATAATGATTATTTTATATAGGGATAGTGATATATAAAATTTATATAGTAATAACAGTTTTGAAGGAAATATGTATGAGAAAGAGTAAAAAGTTGCCGTGTGATGCGTGTCTGTTCTCGTTCATACGATTACACATGCGCAGAAACGAGAGACGCTTAGAATTTTAAATATATATATATGTGTGTGTGTGTACTTAAATATCAACAGACACGAACGGTTCTAATATATATATATATATATATATATATATATATATATATATATATATATATATATATAAATTTTGAACAGTAAAAATATTAAAAATTAAAATCTTCAGACACACTGGGTTGTAGATTAATATTCTTTCGTTTTTTTTATTATTATTATTTCATTTAGATTCCTCGGCTAGTTTCAGCCAAAATGGCCATCATCAGGAGAAGAAATATTTCTGCTTGCTGGCAGCAGTAAACTACAGAAATGAATGTCTTGATGGAGAAAATGAACTTTTGTCTGTAGTTTTCATTTGTTTTTTTTATTTTTTTATCTTTTTAACATGAACCTTTTAACATTCCTTGTGTTGGTCAAACAGTCTCTTTTAAGTTGTTATTTGAGATAAGAGCTGGATGGATCTATGCTTCTCTGAATTCCCCTGGTCAGTTTGACAGTTTTATTGGTCCTGGAGAGGGGATGTGTCTCTGTTTACTTCTTGTGTGTATGTTATTTGGTTCTTGGGGAGTGAGTGAGTAGGCGTGTGTATTGCTGTGGGTGTGTGTTATCATTTGGCTCTTTAGGGAGTGAGTGAGTATGATGTGTGAAAATGTGTATATTCGTGTAGGTGTGTGTATAAGTGTGAGGCCTCAACACCTCCGTAAGCATCTCTGTCTTATGTGGGTGAGAAATGTGGGTAGGTTTTGATTTGTTGAGTTATATATTAGTACTATCTGTATTGTTAAATTTATGGTTTAGCCCGGCTGGATATTGTGTTTTTTTCATGAGACTCTAAAATCTTTCTAATGTTATCTGCTCTGAATTTCTCTATTCTCTCAATTATAGTGAATTTGGCATGGGTTTTGAAATCGTGTTTTTCCAAGCGGAAATGTTGTTCTACAGGTAATCATTTTTCATGGGGAGTCGACTTAATATATATATATATATATATATATATATATATATATATATATATAAAACATTTTTATTTGCCAAATAAGCTAAGTTGTCTTGCATTAGTTATAAATCAGAAAACAGGCAAGCGCCCTGTGGTCACATACGATGCAGAAAATAACAGATTAGTACATCATCATTCAACTTATTATTGGCATTTGTTTTTGTTTTTTTTTTCGAGCCATTAGTCAGAGTTCGAGCAATACGATCGTTTAATAAACAAAGTTATACTCCTCAACGTGTTCCAGTTACAAAAGGGAAAACTTGAGCCACTGCTTGATGCATTTCCCTATTTTCTCTGCCATGTTTTTCTATCGGCGTATTTCTCGAAGGGTTAAACTCCCTGGACAGGCAAAGGTTTAAATTCCTTGAACAGGCAAAGGTTTAAAAGCCCTGAACAAGCAAAGGCTAAATGCCCTAAAATAAGCCCTGAACAACCATAGGGTTAAAAGCCCTGAATGGGCAAATATTAAAAGTCCTGGACGGGCAAATGTTAAATGCCCTGAACAGGCAAAGGGTTAAATTCCCAGAACAGGCAATGGGTTAAATGCCCTGAACAAGCAAAAGCTAAATGCCATGAAAAGCCAAAGGGTTAAATGCCCTGAACAGGCAAAGTTTTAAAAGTCCTGAACAAGCAAAAGCTAAATGCCCTAAAAAAAAAAAAAAGCCCTGAACAACCATAGTGTTAAAAGCTCTGAACGGGCAAATGTTAAATGACCTGGACGGGCAAAGGGTTAAATTCCCTGAACAGGCAAAGTTCTAAATGCAATTGATAGGCAAAAGGTTAAAAACCCTGTACGGGCAAAGGGTTAAATTCCCTGGTCAGGCAAAGGGTTAAATTCCCAGAACAGGCAAAGGGTTAAATGCCCTGAACAACCAAAGGCTAAATGCCCTAAAAAGCCAAAGGGTTAAATGCCCTGAACAGGCAAAGTGTTAAATGCCCTGAACAGCAAAGACTAAATGCCATGAAAAGCCAAAGGTTTAAAAGCCCTGAACAGGCAAAGGACGGGCAAAGTGTTAAATTCCCTGAACAGGCAAAGGTCTAAATGCAATTGACAGGCAAAAGGTTAAAAGCCCTGAACAGGCAAAGGGTTAAATGCCCTGAACAACCAAAGGGTTAAATGCCCTGTACGGGCAAAGGGTTAAATTCCCTGGTCAGGCAAAGGGTTAAATTCCCAGAACAGGCAAAGGGTTAAATGCCCTGAACAAGCAAAGGCTAAATGCCCTAAAAAGCCAAAGGGTTAAATGCCCTGAACAGGCATAGGGTTAAATGCCTTAGACAGGCTAAGATTTAACAGTATAATGAACAGAAAGATGAATTCAAAGCAACAATTAAAGCAATGAAATTGACATAAAAATTTATTTTTTGATTTAATAATATAGATTTTCCTATTCCTTTGCTGTCCAAGCTTACAGTTATATCACATTAAAACATCTGTTCCCATACGATCACTGAAGTTAAGCACTGTCGAGCCCAGTCAGGACTTCGATAGGTGACCAATTTAGAATACCAGGTGGTGTAAAACTCTTCTAATAATATGTTTACGTCTGTATAAAGAACATTAAACACTGAAATAAGAAATAAAAATACAAGCAGAGGAGGAATTGCTCAACAGAAAGTGTGACGAAATAAAAAGAATGGTCATCATACATAAGACAAATTTGATGATGGATGTGAATCCATATTGAATATAAGATTAATTTTATATCGTCGACAAAACGGAGCAGAGGTCGTGGATAAGAACATAAAAATCGTTACAAATTTTTAAACGTTTGAAAGAATGGAAAGAAAACAGAAAGAAAAAACAGAAAGGTAATTGAGAAAAAAAAGAGAGAGAAGTGCAAAGATATGAACCTTAGAAAGAAAGAAACAAACAAACAAACCAAAAAGAAAGAAATACAAAGAAGGAAAGAAAAAAAGAATAGGGAATTGAGAAAAAACGAGAGGAAGTACAAAGTTATGAACTTTTGAAAGAAAGAAAGAAAGAAAGAAAGAAAGAAGAGAAAAAAGAAAGAAAGAAAGAAAGAAAGAAAGAAAGAAGAAAGAAAGAAAGAAAGAAAGAAAGAAAGAAGAGAAACAGAAAGAAAGAATAAGGAATTGAGAAAAAGACGAGGGAGAAGTGTAAAGATATGAACATTTGAACGAAAGAAAGAAAAAGAAAGAAAGAAAGAAAGAAAGAATAAGGAATTGAGTAAAAGACGAGGGAGAAGTATAAAGATATGAACATTTGAACGAAAGAAAGAAAGAAAGAAAGAAAGAAAGAAAAAAGAGAAAGAAAAGAAAGAAAGAAAGAAAGAAAGAAAGAAAGAAAGAAAGAAAGAAAGAATAAGGAATTGAATAAAAGACGAGGGAGAAGTGCAAAGATATGAACCTTTGGATTTCATATCCTTCTTTCCTTTCTTTTTCTTTCTTTTTTTCTTTCTTTTTCACTGTATCTCATTAGGCTCTTCCGTCCTTCATTCTTTCTTTCTTTCTTTCTTTTTCCTTGTATCACCTCTTCCTTCTTTACTTAATTCCTTCCTTCTTTCCTTCTTTCTTTGCTTCCTTCCTTCATACTTCTTTCTTTCTTTCTTTTTCACTGTATCTCCTGTGATCCTTCCTTCCGTACTTCATTCATTCATTCTTTCTTTCTTTCTTTCTTTCTTTCTTTCTTTCTCCTTTTCCTTTTCCATATCATTCTATCTCGATTTTCTTCTCCCCACCATTTTTCTATTTTTCTTTCTTTGTTAATATCTTCTTAGTCGTTCATATCTTTACATCTTTTCCTTTTTCTTTTCTTTTTCTCAGTCCCCACCCACTGCATTTTTTTAGTTTTCTTTCTTCCTATCTTTCTTTAACAATGTTTTTAATCCAGTTACACCGGAAGTCCGATACATAATCCGCATGAAAACGGAAGTGCGCATTTCCATTTTATCGTGGCTACTGTCTGATTCCGGACATCATCTTTTGTGAATTGAAACCGTCCAAGACGGTTGCCTAGAAAAAAAGAGGGACGCCTCCAGAAAAAAAAGGCAAAATAATCGATCTTGTGATTACGTTGAGATTTCATTGCCAAGAGAATCTTCGCTCCATTTTGAAACAAAATTCAAACTTGTCTGCAAAACGACCAAATGATACTTTACATAACTTTTTATTTTCAACCCTAGATCTAGTATTATAGGTGTGTTCTTGATCAAGTTGTAAGATCTCAAAAAGAGAGCACCTTCGGAAGAATATTTGCGGTGCCAAGCAATGCAGACTTCTGAAGCGATGATACTAGGTTTATTCTGATTTTCTCTGATTATTATTAGTAGTAGTAGGAGGAGGTGGAGGAGATGTAACTAGACAGGAAAATAATGAAATAGTCATGATGGTGGATTTCTGCTCAAAAACAAAAGGTTACGAAGGAAACTCACGTAAAAACAGAAAGAGCTATAACAGTTACTGGACTTAAGTAGTCTATTTTCCTGAAAAGTTGTTTTTTAAAAAAATCTTTCTCGATTTTATAAATTTCAGTCGACATTAAAACGAAATTCTTGGTCAATGAAGGCCGAATGTTTTCTCTATGGAAACGGTTAATCTTACCGTTATGAAGACCATTCATTGGCATTTGTTTTTTTTTCTTTTTTTTCGAACCATTGGTCAGAGTTCAAACAATACCATCGTTTAATAAACAAAGTTATACTCCTCCAAGTGTTCCAGTCACAAAAGGGAAAACTTGAGCCACTGTTTGATGCATTTCTCTATTTTCTCTGCTATGTTTTTTTTATCTGTGTATTTCGCCTGTTTTATTATTATTAACTAATGCACCCGTGTCGTCAAAAAAATAACGGAATTGTTAGAAATTTTTAATACTGAGATGCAGTGAAACAAAAGTCTTGAAGTGATTTTATTGCGATTCAATAAAACGGAGATAAAAAATAATCCACAACTAAAATAAAGAACAAGGAACCGTTTAATTCATCCGTTCGATTTATACTTTTAGACATTCAGTGGTATCCATATTTTATTGGATACTCCTGGTAATATATAAATCAATTTATATTTTTTATGTATATATAAAGAAATGAACAGATAGATAGATAGATAGATAGATAATGAACAGAATATAGATAGACTAGCAGCATGGCCTGGCGTTGCCCGTGCTTGATTCAAAAATCGTACGACTCATATAGCAATCGCTATCACTTGACTTAAAATAGTTTTGCCCTTCCTTGCCTTTTTTAAAGGAGTGCCCTTTGCCGTGCTGATGTTGCTACATGCCTTACTTCTTGCCTATCTCACACTGCGAATTTTTTTTCTAAGCTTCATACTAAACATTAAATCTGTTACGAAAAGAGAACTAAACAAAAACACAAAACGATCAGCTTTAAAAAAAAAAGGACTCGTAACTGAAAAACGAATGGAAAAAAGAATGTTAACAACAAATACTTTTTCACACCCAACCCAGTTCTGCGGAATCAAAATCAACGCTGAGTTTTAAGCAAGCGAATGAGCCAATTTGAGTAAAGTGCCATGCAGATTTAAATTTTTCCCACTTGTGACGAATGCAGCTATCGATGTTTTTTGCATGCTAGTTAACATTCGTGTCAGTCAGCTGTTGGCTCTCACGCTGGCCAATAGAATCTTCCTGTCTATTCGTAGCAGCCAGCTATAGGCTCTCACTCTGACCAGTAGAAAATGGCCGCAAACTACATGAAAACTGCCGTAGAAGCATAAAAAAAATCAATTATTTCCCCTATCGATGGGAGTTGGGAAATGCAAAGTCGGTCTTGGCCTTCCTGCGAACTTGGAGCATGTGCATGTAAATTTTGGTGCAAATCCGTCGAAAATTGCCGCCATGTATTCGTTACACACACACACACACACACACACACACACACACACACACACACACACACACACACACACCCTGCCTTTTATAGATAGAGATAGTAGATAGATAGATAATGAACAGACATATATGTGTACACACACAGACATATATATATATATATATATATATGTATATATATATATATATATATATATATATATATACATATGGAAGAGAGATAATGAACAGACAGAAAAAAGATAATGAACAGATATATATATATATATATATATATATATATATATATATATATATATAGTATAGATAGATAGATAGATAGATAGATAGATAGATATTGAACAGATAGATTGATAGATAATGAACAGACATATATATGTGTAGATATATAGAGAGATAGCTAAACAGATAGATAAAGAACAGATATATATATATATATATAGAGAGAGAGAGAGAGATATGAACAGATAGATAGATAGATAGATAGATAATGAACACATAAATAGATAATGAATAGACATATATATGTACACACACGCACGCACGCACACACATACATATATATATATATATATATATATATATATATATATACAGAGAGAGAGAGATAATGAACAGGCAGAAAAATAGATTATGAACAGACGTATATATATAGAGAGAGATTGACATATAGATATTGTACAGATAGATTGATAGATAATGAACAGACATATATGTGTGTATATATATATAGAGATAGATAGATAAATAGATAGATAATGAACAGACTGATAAATAGAAAATGAAAAGACATAGCTAGCTAGCTAGCTAGCTAGCTAGATAGATAGATAGATAGATAGATAGATAGATAGATAGATAGATAGATAGATTGATAGATAGATAGATAGATAGATAGATAGATAGATAGAGAACAGACAGACAGGGAGACAACTCAGTTCTGTGCTGCTTCCCGCCCAAATATGACAGCAGTACTCCATTTTCCACCTGATATCTCTCTTGTTAAAGGGAGAAGAGACCACAGGTAGTTACTAGAGCAACACAGGAAGACAACCATTTTACCTGTATATTTGGCAATGGATTGTATGTACGTGTTTCACTCGGGGTCCGATGTGAGTTAAGGCCCGACAGTCCCTTTCAAGGCAGGGTACCTCACGGAGGAGGGGGACATCCGTTCATCGTCCCTGGTGTTAGTTCGGGGTTCGATCTGGCGATATATGTATTTTAAAGCTAATTCAGGTCAAATACGGTTCGGAATTCAATCAGAATGATAGCATAAATATCAAATACTTAAGTTTTATTAATCTGACATGTTTTGATTGTGTTAAAGCTTCATCATAGAATGGGATATTGGGAAAGCATTTTCTGGTATTTTTATTTTTGTGTTTTGTTTGACTTGCATTTGAATAGAACGCATTTAACTAAAATTCTCTCTCTCTCTCTCTCTCTCTCTCTATATATATATATATATATATATATATATATATATATATATATAGATAGATAGATAGATAGATAGATAGATAATATCAATTGATGAATAGTAGGGATTATTATGAGGCAGAGAGCTCAATGTAAGAAAAACTGATCCGAATAGATGGACGCGAGGTCCATGAAATAAATTCATTACCACCTGACCTTATGGATTTTTAAGGATTCTGTATTCATTAATATATATATATATATATATATATATATATATATATATATATATATATAAAGTTATGAAGAACTTGGTAATTGTATGGGTAATCCCAAGGAGCATGAAATCCTGAGAGCTCAATGTAAATCCTGAGCTAATATTTAATAGAAAAAACAGACCATTATAATAATTTAATGAAATGAAACGTTTCATTTCATTTTGGAAGTGCTATCTGATGATCCGGCGTCTTTAAAAGGACTCTGGTGAAATAAATTATTATAATGGTACCTTAAAGTGGTCTGTTTTCTCTTATATATATATATATATATATATATATATATATATATATATATATATATATATATATATATATATATATGTTCCGTGACGATCCGCGTAGGTGAAACCTTGGTAGGTTTATCTGGCTCTCTAGGTTTAATTAGGTTTGCTCTACTTAGCGTATTGAGCACTTTATTTAGTTATTTTGCTTACTCGGACTTGCATGCTAGACGATTATTTTCGGCTGTTCTTTCATTTTTTGTACCTTTTTTTCCTTGGGTATTGGTCTTTTTATTTACATATCAAAAGTACCCAGGGTTTTCCGGACGAGTATAATTTCTAATCTTTATAAGATTATTAATATTAATTATTAAATATATATATATCTGTGTGTGTGTGTGCATATACATATATATATATATATATATATATATATATATATATATATATATATATATATATAGGGAGAGAGAGAGAGAGAGACATTATTTTATTTTCCTTCTGTTTTTCCCCTCACACTCCCCACTCTTTCTTTCAGTTTCTCTCTCCATTGCTCGATTATAATTAATTATATATATATATATATATATATATATATATATATATAGAGAGAGAGAGAGAGAGAGGGGGGGGGACAGAGAGTGAGAGAGAAAATGACTAACTCTTTTTTTTTTTTTTTTTAAATTAGACACAGGCACAATAAGGCACTAATTAATTTTGATCGATATGTGAGCCGTGGGATGCTGCGCTTGTATTTCAATTAAAAAAGAAGACATATCAAAGAAAAGTAATGCCAGTCTGTCGAATGTTATGCGCGTAATTGAGAACTGAAGAAAAGACTACGAATAGACGAGAACAAAACGAGAACAAGAATAGAGAAATGAGATTTCGCGAGGAAACAAAATAAAAGATAAAAAAAAGGAAGAATTACTATCCAAATGCCACAGGAAAATCACGTCTTGTCCATGATTTCAACTATGGTTTCACTTACGTGTCAAAAATTGAATTTACTGTTTTTAATTTCCGATTTACATATTATACTATTTCCTCGATGGGCGATCATTCTTTTGCCTTGTAATGTCTCCTTTAATATATATATATATATATATATATATATATATATATATATATATATACATGAAAAACATTATATATATATATATATATATATATATATATATATATATATATATATATATATGTATGTATGTATGTATGTATGTATGTATGTATAAAAAATAGAAAAGAGTTTAACAAGTTGTGGATTTACCTCCAAAAAGTAGAGCGAGACTAGTAGTTTCTGTATCATACAAAAAATGAAAATATTTAAGTTGATGGTAACATAATTAGATAAATAAATGAGAACAGACGAAGATAGATAGATAGATAGATAGATAGATAGATAGATAGATAGATAGATAGATGTGAACAGAATGAGATAGATAGATAGATAGATAGATAGATAGATATGAACAGAATGAGATAGATAGATAGATAGATAGATAGATAGATAGATAGATAGATAGATAGATAGATAGATAGATATGAACAGACTGTCATAGATAAATAAATAGAGAGATAATGAATAGGCATAGCTTGCTAGCTAGCTAGCTAACTAGGTAGGTAGGTAGGTAGGTAGGTAGGTAGGTAGGTAGGTATCTAGCTAGCTAGCTAGATAGATAGATAGATAGACAGAGAGATAGATAGATATGAATAGACTGACATACATAGATAGAATGATAGATATTAAGAGACTACCATAGATAGATAGACAGATAGAGTAGATACTATTATAGATAGACAGATATGATTAGATTAACATAGATAAATAGATAGAGATGAACATACTACATAAGATAGATAGAAAGAAAGATAAACAGAAGATGAATGAACAGACTAAGATAAATACGAGGACAATTGATAAATTATCAGTACTTTCTGTAGAACACACATATATATATATATATATATATATATATATATATATATATATATATATATATATATAGGTAACTATACTCTGTTTGAAAAACCCTCGAATTTTTGATTTGCTAATCAAATCAATCTCGAGGGAAAAAAAGGTTTAAAAAAAAAAAAGAGCTACAAACATGAATTTCTGCCGACAAAAAAAATCGCGCAGATGCAGGTCTGAAGCCCAAAAAAAAAAACCCTGATACGAGTAACAACTAACTAACAAAAAGAGCTCAATACAACCGTAGAGCAGACCTAGATACACCTAGTGAGCCAGACAAACCTACCTAATATATATATATTGTGCTGATACAATTTTTATTTTCCGTCGTATATAGATAACTAGTTACTGTGGAGCAGAGATAGACTTTAGGATTGATTTCGTCAAATTTTCTGACATAAAATCCCATAAAAATCTTTACCATTCGACCTTTCTGTCATCAAGATGTTGACTTGTACTTCTGTCCCTTGATAGACCAATTTTTCTCACGCTAAATGATATTTGAAATTAGATATATCCTACTGTGAAACAATGTTTACAAAGAAAGCCTATAGTACATTACTTCTATGGGACTTTCCTTCCTGTTACTTCCGGGAGGATTGGCAGAGGATGAGAAGTAGGTTTTTTTCCCGTCGGGATGGACGCTGCTTTTGTGAAATCTGTTCTGTTCGGGGTCCTTCTCTCCGTTGCGTCCACGCCGTTGTGTGACATCTGTTACGTACCGGTGGTATGACCGGATCTGACCAGCTTAGACAAGCTGCGACCAGCGGCCCGAGTAGAAACACTTGGCTCCCCACATTTAAATTCGACCTTGTGTTACAATCTGGTTCAGTCGTTAAGTAAATCTCAGATATTAATTCTCTATTGAGTTCGATTCTCATAAGATGCTCTCTAACTGCGAATTTTCCATAAGGCTTCGATTACTTGCGCTCTAAGTTTATTAAGCTTGTCTGTCAAACTAGCAGAGTTCGAAATAGCATTAAAACACAGAAGTTAGAAAAAAACATACAGACAACAAAAGAATATTATTATAGATGAGTCATACAAATAAAAGAATTTGCAGCACAAAAAATGTGTCACATAAGCGAAAAAAAAATTATTGTTATGGTCGAGGTTAGGACCAAGGAAGAACAACACGAACACAAGGGTAGAAATAACGAAGGTATATTACACGAAAAATAATAATACAACATGTGGAAGGTGTTAGTATGACTGTCAGTCTGGTTTGGAGGAACTACTATCGGCCATTGTTTGGTCTTGAGAGGTTAGGACCAAGAAGAACAACACGAACACAAAGGTAAGAAATAACTATCTATCTCATTATATTATCACGAAATAAAAATGTGGAAGGTGTTAGTATGACTGTCAGTCTGGTTTCTATCTAGTGAACTACTATCGGCCTATTGTTTGGTCGAGGTTAGGACCAAGGAAGAACAACACGAACACAAGAGTAGAAATAACGAAGGTATATTACACGAAATAAAAATGTGGAAGGTGTTAGTATGACTGTCAGTCTGGTTTGGAGTGAACTACTATCGGTTCGCCATTTGACCCTCACCTTTGAGAGGCGTAGATACATAGTGTTAGGAAGAGTTAATTCTATAGTTACAAGAGGTAGATCTATCGAATCTTATTATCTATCTGTCTAAATCTAATTAATATCGAATCTATCGAATCTATTTAGTATTATCTATCTATCTATCTATTATCTATGAATCTATCTATCTATCTATTGTTATGGTCGAGGTTAGGACCAAGGAAGAACAAGAACACAAGAGTAGAAATAACGAAGGTATATTACACGAAATAATAATACAACATGTGGAAGGTGTTAGTATGACTGTCAGTCTGGTTTGGAGTGAACTGCCATCGGTTCGACTCGATTTGACCCTCTCTCCTGAGAGGCTCAACAGAGCAGTAGCCATGAACATATTTGTAGAAAAGACAGAGGGAAGCCATATCACGTCTGTGAGAAAGTGATTGAAGTCGAGATGTCTAGTCAGGACCGATTACATTGCAGGTCCATCTTTGGATTTTGTCAAGAATCTCGAGATGACCAGCAGGGGCAACAGACCAGATATGGCTACAATATTCAATGCACAAACGAATGGTAGATTTGTAGATGTTTAAGATGGACAAAGTGTAAAATGAGTAAAACCTTCCAACACCAGTCTTCCTTTGCAGAAGATGCAGCTATTGACTGAAGGTAATTGTTCCACCTCATTTTACGATGAGAGAGGGTAACCTGTGGTGTAAAAAAATATGGAAGGACAGGATTATATTGGCGGTAGGATCTCATCATTTGATAGTTGAAAAGTCTAGAGGTAACTAATAAGTTTGTGCTTTTATCGCACTTCTCGCTTGTGGAACTCTCTCCTGGCTTCTTATCTAGTCAAGTTTGATCTTCAAGAATGTAAATGTAATGTCAATAGTTATTTTCTGCTTTCTTAATTTCAGTTCTTTTATTGTCCCCGTTTCTTAGATAGATAGATAGATAGATAGATAGATAGATAGATAGATAGATATGAACAGAATGAGATAGTTGTGAGCGCATTGAGAATAGATAGATATGAACATAGATAGATAGATAGATAGATAGATAGATAGATAGATAGATAGATAGATATGAACAGAATGAGATAGTTGTGAGCACAATGAGAATACATAGATATGAACATAGATAGATAGATAGATAGATAGATAGATAGATAGATAGATATGGACAGATAGATAGATATGAGCAGACTGATATAAATAGATAGATAGATAGATAGATAGATAGATAGATAGATAGAAAGAGACTCGGATAAAAACATAGATAGATAGATAGATAGATAGATAGATAGATAGATATGAACAGCGATACATAGATATGAACAGACTGAGATAGATAGATAGATAGATAGATAGATAGATAGATAGATAGATAAATAAATAAATAAAGAAAGAAATATCAGAAACAACAGGAAGATTGCATTAATTTTATACATTTATTAAGCGGGGTTTAAATATAAAAGTTGTTTTTTTTTCTTTTAGATGTCGTCTAAGAATTGCTTAAAAATCTCTTTATCCGACTAAGTACGTAGAAAGCTGAAATGAGATGTGCTAAGATTTCTCAGACAATAGATCATTTTTTTTTCACTATTTCAAAATCCCCATCAATACATTCAGTTTTACACAATATGCATTGTTTGCCATCGTTAAAGTTTAATAAACACGATGGTTGAAGATTTTTAATTTTCTAAATTTTATAAGCGGACGCCTCATTTATTCGAGTGGTTAGAATAATCTTCAGTTGTAAGATAAATTATAATTAGACAATGGTGAATGGAAATATTATTTGTTTAGGTGTGAATATGAAAATATCATTAGAATTAAATCCGAAAATAGAAAAATAATGGATGGCAATTGGATACATTGGGGTGAACGTAACAAAGGGAAAAGCAGTTGACACAAATAGATGATAGATAGATAGATAGATAGATAGATAGATAGATAGATAATAATGGCATTAGATAGATAGATAGATGATAGATAGATAGAAATTAGAAAATGAACAGAATGAGATAGATAATTAGATAGATAGATAGATAGATAGATAGATAGATAGATAGAAAAATGAATGATAGATAGATAGATAGATAGATAGATAGATAGGATAGATAAAACAAAGTTAGATAATAGATAGATAGACAGAAGACAGAAAATGAAACAGAATGAGATAGATAATAGATAGATAGATAGATAGATAGATGGATGTGCAGACTGAGATAGATAGATAGATAGATAGATAGATAGATAGATTGATAGATTGAAAAGACTAAAAACAGAAATAAATAAGCCAAGATAGATAGATAGATAAAGATAGATAGATAGATAGATAGAAAGGTAGAGGATAGATAGATATAGATTAGATAGATAGAATTTAAACAGACTAAGATAAATTGATAGATAGATAGATAAACAGACTGATAGATAGATAGATAGATAGATAGATAGATAGATAATTTGTGCAAATTAATTGAAGCAAAACTTTTTTCGTATTTTTCCAATGAAAAATGCCCCAGTGCACTTGCTAGTAATTCGTATGCCCATTCCACGAAGTCCTTCCTGGCAGATTGACCACAGATTCTCGACTGGATTTAAATCAGGAGTTTCCGGGTCAGACTATAGTCATTTGATTTGCTCGCTAGTATGGCTTGCAAGTGTGTTCGTACAGCGTTACTGTTTTCTTAAGTTTCCTTGGAGTAACGTCCATCGCAGACAATGGCTGTAGGACAATTAATCGACAGTGAAGACAATAGTGTCTGGGCGTAATGACATTTGATGCAATCACGGATGACGCAGTATTTTTCAAGGCCAAACAAATTTCATCACACACCCCGAAAATATATTCATATTACAGCAGACCACTGCAAATGACCTAATCTGAGGAAGAAATAGAAATCGATTACGCCCTGTCACTCCAGTGGGTCTAAAACTGACCGTATGGTGAAAGAAAGGAAACTAAAGCGGTTGTTTAAATTAATTAACACAAGGGTGTAAATATGTTTTTTTTTCTTTTTTTCATAGTTTTTCATACTCAGTAACCTCTTGCGTCTTTGTGGCTTTGTTGCCTTGAAATGTTTACAAAATGTCCAAAATAAGATCAGCACTGACCAAGATGAGCATAAAACTATCTTCTTCTTGACAATCTACCAGTTTTTTTTTTTTAAGAAAATTAAGGAGGCTGGTGGGATGGGAATGGTGGTCCATCAGTATTCATGAAAAGAGAGCAAACAGCTGACAAATGCTATAGACTTGACAAGCGGTCTTCAATACAAGGTCAAGATTCTTCCATACAACGTCGGGAGAGGTCCTGTTTTTTTTTGTTTTTTTTCCTCCTGTGTTTACCATCAACAGTGTCATCTGCGTCCTTTTTATTATTAAGATGTTATCTCCCGCCATACAAAATCTTAGGAGCCACGCTATAGAGGTTGAATAAATCTAGTTTGTAGATACCTAAATATCCATAGCTAGGAACTAGCTTATCATTCTTTTACAAGGCCAGGGGGCGGCTACTCAGAGGGTTATGTTAGACATTTTGACGGTCGTCTTCGAGTATAGAATCCAGAGGTTAGCAGTGAATATTTCGGAGACAGTAGGAATGCGTTGTTCAGGTTAGCAGTGGATATTTTGGTAAAAGTATCAGAGCGTAGCACTTCCTTCTGTTCATCTTCGCCTGACAAGTTGGCACTGGTCATTCGGGTAGGATAAACAAAAATGGCCGCCTATATACACGACGGATAGAATGTTCTGCGTCTTCTGATTGGTTAACCTTCTATTGGTGGACTATAAAGGGAGTTATGTCATTTTGACTAACTCACTAGTTACATGATATACACAAAAAACTGTAACAGGTTACAGAGTAAGAGGCAGTTCATTCGGATAGGAGGGGAAGATTACGTTGTAGTGAATCAATCAATCATTATGTCTGACCATGATTTCGATTTTGTAGAAAGATTCTCTTACTTCACTCGTCCACTCACCTGCTTGGAAAATCAGCATTAATTATTATAGTTCTTTATCTATGTTCGAACACTAACCTCTGGCGCTAGTGAGAATTGCACTAGTAATGATAAGCATTACCCGACGATGGTTCACCCTGAAATTTATAAACCTGGCTCAGTCTGTAAGACTACCTCGCACTTAGTCGTCCTTAAAAAAAAAAGGACGATACCTTCTGTCTTATAATTAAACTTAGCTTCTTATTCAATATGATTCCGTTGTTTATTCTCAAAACATTGCTAATACAATGATGACAAAGAAATGTAGAATTGCAATGAAATTCTATCAAACGACCACGTTGTTATTCTATGTGATGTAAGCACCAGGAATCAGAAAATAAAATATTGGTTTCTAAGCCTTGAACTGCCATTCCCAATCCTTGGGATTATGTCTAACATGAATTAAGCAAGACTGATTCGTGGCTGTCCCTGGGGGTCGAGGATGAAGGTTTTGTTTTTGTAGGAATGATATTGGTTTTCACTTTCCCAAGAATCTCGACCCAATCGTAATGTTCAAACAGTCTTCGATATTTCTTCATTCCATGAATTACTGAAAGACGCGGACGAAGAAATATGAATAAACCGTTTCAAGTGTCGAGTCAACCGTTGTATATCCTACATATCCTATGGTCTTCTTACTTTCTCCTCTTACGTCTTTATGAGCAACCTTATTCATCAAACCTCTACCTTGAGTTGCTCTTGAGCTTTCCATTCAGTGAACTATAGTATGAAAAAAAAAACAAAAAAAAACACATCTATTTTGGTGTGATCTGGCCTGAAACACACAATATACATTCCTCAGAATGTTGTTGCTTTCTACCAAAGTAGGCGGGGTGTGGGCGTTTATCAGACTACGACGCTCAAATACCCTTGTGAAAGATAGGAGTCAATGTCCTCCCTCCTAACAATGGGTTAAATAGTAGAAAATGCATCTGGAAAAATCGTTGTCCATTGTTGTCGAGAAAATCTTAACCCCCCCCAAAAGTGCAGAGACGATGCAGACCTAGGAAAGGAGCGAAAGTACTTACCTTGATTTCCCCCACCCCCCCAAAAAATATTTCCCTCCCCGACGTCGTCAGATAACTTGCAATTGAGTTATAAGAAGAGCGACAAAGTAATCTGGGAGGAAAAAGCATTTCCTTTATGACCATTTCGGGTATCACGTGGTAACAAGTCACGAGACCCTGTAAGTATATAAAAAAAATAGTAAAAAGGTAACAGCTTTAAGTCAACAAGAACCAACAACCCAGGTAGATACATTACGCCTTGCCCCGCCTGGACCGTCGATTACCCCACATACTCAACAGTGCTAATACAATAATCACAAACAAAATAGAATTATTATTGCAATAAAATTCTGGTGATTTTCCAAGCGTAGCTTAGATGTGGCACAATGTCGAAAGTATGGGGTACCCAGTGAGGATTGAACTCACTACTCAGTCGTAATTGTTCTAGCGACACAAGCTTGCTAACTATTACATTGCCTCGAGGTGTCCAATAGTGATTTTCCAAGTGTAGCTTAGATGTGGCACAAGGCCGAATGTATGGGGTACTCAGTGAGGATCGAACTTGCTATTCAGTCGTTAATGTTCTAGCGAGACAAGCTTGCTAACCATTACACTGCTTCGAGGGACCCAATAGTGATTTTTCAAGCGTAGCTTAGATGTGGCACAAGGCCGAAAGTATGGGGCACCCAGTGAGGATCGAACCCACTACTCAGTCGTTAATGTTTCTAGCGAGACAAGCTTGCTAACCATTACACCGCCTCGAGGTGTGCAATAGTGATTTTCCAAGCTTAGCTTAGATGTGACACAAGGCCGAATGTATAGGGTACCCAGTGAGGATCGAATTCACTATTCAGTCGTAAATGTTCTAGCGAGACAAGCTTGCTAACCACTACACCGCCTCGAAGAACCCAGTTATTTTCTAAGCATTACTTAGATGCGGCACAAGGCCGAAATTGTGGGGCACATGATGAGGATCGAACTCATTTTTCAGTTGTAACTGATCTTGCGAGACCAGCTTATTGTGCCCAGTTGCAATCAAATTCTATCCAACGAGCACGTTGTTATTCTATGTGAACTAAGCACAATGAATCGGAAAATAAAATATTGGTTTCTAAGACTTGAACTCCCGTTACCAAATCTTGGGATTATGTCTAACATGAATTAAGCATGACTGATTCGTGGCTGCCCCTGGGGGTCGAACATGACGGTCTTGTTTGCCTCCGTCAGTTGCGTTTGTGGACTCTGAGATGGCGAATGTGATCGATAAAAGGTCTTTCGACATTGGGGACAGGTTGTTACGGATAGTGGATTAGAGCAGGGTTGTTGTTTTTCATTTCGACGCCTTCTTTTCTTCCCCCTCTCCAGGTCAGCTGATCGTTTGGATTCGAGGATTGTTGTCCCGGCTCTGACAATGGATTTCTAAAGATTCCTCCCCTGAATATCCGGCTGTTGATGTTGTGTTTGTTTATGCTTTCTTCTACAACGTCTTCGATTCTCTTCATTTGGCACCCACCCCTTTTCCGATGTTCTTCTTTTGAGTTGGGGCTAAAAGGTTTTCTTTGGTAGCTGTTTGGCATCCACTCGCGCCAAATATCCCTTCCATCGAAATTGATATATATATATATATATATATATATATATATATATATATATATATATATATATATATATATATATATGTGAAGAAAAAATATATACGGAAAAAACAAACAAAAATCCTTATATACAATTCTGCTGTTTTAATGTTAATATGTCAACGTCGGACGTTTCAGTCTAATAAACCATCTTCAGGACATATTCATAAATATAACATTATCAATACAACATGACAAAGACGATGTACATAAGAACAACATATATATATATATATATATATATATGTATGTGTGTGTGTGTGTGTGTGTGTGTGTGTGTGTGTGTGTGTAAAAATATATAGAAAATATGAAAGAATATAAATAATCCAAAGTTCTTTAGTATTTTTTTTATTACACTTAACCAGACTAGACGATGTCATCTTCCGCTTTAAATTTAGACACTCCAACCTTACCCTGACTTGACCTCTTTGAATGCAACTGAGATATTGATACAAATTATTACGCCCCTTTTCTTTAAATAATTGCTCTAGCCGTTACCATAGTAATTTTAATTTTAATAATGAATATGCTTAGAAAACGCGTAAATTTCAGCAATTAGTTATTCCAAACAAAATTTCGCTTGGAGATGGAACAGAGCTTGCTACTTTAATTCAATTTAATTCAAATAATTATATTGAAGTTTTCGTCTCTTGTTTTGAAACATGAGAACTCTTATGTAGCGATGGAATCATATTTTTAAATAAATAATTATATTTATGCTCTACTTTTTATGCACACACACATATATATGAATGTTTAAGCACATGTGTCTGTGCATGTGTTCATGTAAGTAAACTGGTATATTTAATAAAATCTATTGCTCATAAATATTACACTACACAGATATAAAATTTATATACATATGCGAAAAACAGACAAGAAGTCCACAGCTGAAATATTTATTTTTTCAATGGAATCCCTTTCCTTGTCAATACTTTAATACAGTACCGGATATTAATTACATAGATTAAACATTATACAATAAAAATATCAGATCAAAATTAACCTAATAACTACATGTCAGGTTGGCAATTTATTGATCTCATGTGAGATGTATATATATATATATATATATATATATATATATATATATATATATATATATATATATATATATCACTTTAAACATTATTTGAGTAGGAACACCGTTTATTTATTAAACGGGATATTTATTTTTGTCTACTGGCCTAAATGTACAAGAAATACTGTTAAAGAAAAAATTGTGCTCTCAAACAGGATAAGCCCGACAAAGATGAGGACAATAGTCTGAATAATGTAAATACTGTACATTATCCTTCATCTCAGAAATATAGACAGATGCTGAAAGGCCGAAACATTGTAATAAATATGGCAACAAAGATGAGGACAATAGTCTGAATAATGTAAATAGTGTACATAATACTTCATCAAAGAAATATAGACAGCTACTGAAAGGCCGAAACGTTGTAATAAATATGGCAACAAAGATGAGGACAATAGTCTGAATAATGTAAATAGTGTACATAATACCTCATCAAAGAAATATAGACAGATACTGAAGGGCCGAAACGTTGTAATAAATATGGCAACAACGATGAGGACAATAGTCTGAATAATGTAAATAGTGTACATAATACCTCATCTCAGAAATATAGACAGCTACTGAAAGGCCGAAATGTTTTAATAAATATGGCGACAAAGATGAGGACAATAGTCTGAATAATGTAAATAGTGTATATAATACCTCATCAAAGAAATATAGACAGATACTGAAGGGCCGAAACGTTGTAATAAATATGGCAACAAAGATAAGGACAATAGTCTGAATAATGTAAATAGTGTACATAATACCTCATCTCAGAAATATAGACAGCTACTGAAAGGCCGAAATGTTTTAATAAATATGGCGACAAAGATGAGGACAATAGTCTGAATAATGTAAATAGTGTATATAATACCTCATCAAAGAAATATAGACAGATACTGAAGGGCCGAAACGTTGTAATAAATATGGCAACAAAGATGAGGACAATAGTCTGAATAATGTAAATAGTGTGCATAATATCTCATCAAAGGAATATAGACAGATGATTGTTATCGTTAGTATCATCTCCTAGGAACTTAGAACTCATTTTATTCGTCCCTTTCACCATAAATAAGAGTGATGTATCATAAGAATTAGTTGGGGTACGGATAACCATTAGTAGTATAGTAATGCCGTCTAGCCATTTTTCCTTTCGTTAATGTTGTTTAATTGTTTTACGTGCACGTTCGATCATTCCGTCGCTATCTATGGAAACCAACTATTGAGGTTATCTCTGAAAACAATTCACACTCAACTGAGTGCCAGCATCGGTTATCGCGTGAAGAAGAACAACCCAAAGTGTGATCCACGCGTGAACGAATGTATTGGCAACAGATCTTGCAGTTATTCCCAGTAATGGTTCATTTAGTTATGCGGGTAATACCGGTTAACACCTATCTGTAAGGAGTATTGTATGTTTCATAACGTCTTCTAGTAACAGGGAGTGGACCAATTATATCCAAGTGGACCGTATTAAAGCCAATAATAGAAAATTCAATAGGGTGAATAGCAGATTTATATGTCTCTCATCACTCATTTCTTTTATTGTCTTGTCCATAAAAGGCTGAAAACCTCCTGTTTTGATAAGCTTACACGATGTTTTAATTCCAGGATTTGATATTGCTTGAATAGTATCGAAAACTTTCGTAATTCACCAGAAATAACTGATGTGGGATCACCGGTAGTATTATCACAGCATAGGAACTATTATCATCACTGTTAGTAGTAATGATAATAGTTCTATATATTGTGCATATATCTGGACATTTTTGTAACTCAGGGTCCTAAAATTGCGCAGTAGCTATAGCTGACAAGTCTCACAGATCTATTATAACTGTTAGGGTAGGTCTAGACAAGCAATCAGGTTTAACGTTTTGATCTCCCTTTATGTGTCCTATATTTGATATATATTCTGTGAAAATTGCTAATTGCCGCTGCTGTCTATACGACTTAGCAGGGTTTAGACTATGAAATACGCCGTACAAAGACTTATGGTCAGTTAATAATAGAATTTGTTTTCCTTCAATAATATGTTTTAGAAGTTCCGTATCGAAAGTCGAAGAAGACGTCTATTGGAATTCAGGGTCTTTCTACTATTTCAGGGGTGGGCAAACTTTTCAGAGCAAGGGTCACATTAAAAAATTCACAATTTTATTGGGCCGTATAGTATGTTAACCCAAGATAATTAATATTTAAAACAAAGAAAAAATTTTAAAGAAAAAGAATGTAATTAATTTATATTAATTAATATTTTAAAGTGGAAGATTCACATGAAACGCATTTATTTGAAAGACGAAGTAAATCAGTTTAAAGTACTTTAAAGAAAAAAAAATTAATAAGTATTTTTAAGTTGAAGATTTACATGAAATACAGTTGAAAGACAAAATAACCTTGTTTAAAGAAAAAGATTATTTTTATTAATTAATATTATAAAACATTTATAAAACATATTAAAAAAACATTTATTTGAAAAACAAATTAACTCTGCGTAAAGAAATAAAAAAAAATTCTTACTAATATTTCAAAGAAGAAACTTCAAATACAAATCATATAAAAGAAAAATTTAAAGAAAAAAAATTATTTGGATTTTAAAGTAGAAACTTCACATGAAACAGATTTGTTTGAAAACAAAATAATTCTGTTTAAAGAAAAAAATTATTGATATTTTGAAGTAGTAACTTCATATGAAACAGATTTATTTGAAAAAACAAAGTAACTCATCAACAGAAAGATCTCAATGACCCAATGAGAATAATGTATCTGACTGCAGTCATTTACCAGTTTGTTAAAATTAGGCATCAAATTCCTTGTAACAAATATTTGGTGTTGCTTGGTAACTTTCTCTTTAAAATTTACTAACATTTGGCGGGCTTCATGAATTCTTTTGGCGGGCCGCATGTGGTCCGCGGGCCGTAGTTTGTCCCACTCCTGTACTATTTGATGTGGGACTGCAACAATTGCATAATTACTGCTAAAAGTAATCAACTGATATTCAGTAGTCAAATCGTTGTTGAGCTAAAGAAGGAAATTCACTGTTTCCGCTTTTAATATTGTTAAATGCTTGCAATTCCAAGTCATTTAATGCAAATGTAGTATTACTGCATATACGTATTTTTTCTGTTAATGGCCTGGCTATGTCTGCAAAGTTAGGGATTAATTTGGTCAATTTGTAGTGTAACACCCGCACGCAGTTCGCATTAAAAATGTCCAAAATTCTTACATTTATGTGTATAGCTATCAGAATAGCTATCAGTGTATTTATCATTGCGCAAACTGAGCGTGTCTACGTAAATAGTTCTCGTGTGTAATAATTAAGACAAATTTAGACAAGAAGGTTCAATTCCGCTCATAGCTTTCCGTAGTCTTCCGCGTTTAGCTTTCCGCAGCGAATGTATGTAAACAACGACAGTAATGGCTGCCGCCAACGACACAAATGAATCCCTGATTTCACTGTCGATAATTCCAAAACGGTAGATTTTATCAAATTTATCAAGCCAGATTCGAATGAAGCATGTACTATTGCACATAAATGTGTTATAGACAAGCGTATGGTTGCAAGAAAGAAATACGACAACAGTAGAAATAGATTAACGTGGTTTATTTCAACAAGAACGTGAGGGTTTGGGACAGCTACCTTGTGGTAAAGTTCATAAACCGGTTTCGGATCTAGGTCGATCTCTCATAGTACTTCACACATGTTGACGGTGGTTGGTGCTCTCCTGCTGCTGATCGCTCGGCCTGACCGTGGTAGGTCTGTTTTGCGGCCACATGTGGACTGCCTGTTGAACTTCCGTGTGACCCCTTTTATAGCGTTTTTTTATGGCTTAACAGGCTCGAGAAACGAAATTGGACGAAAAATAGAGCAATTTAAATATTATTTTATTTTTCGACCGGAACACGTGTGTCGGGAACATTTGTAAAGAAAGATAATGGTCATTTTGTGACGGGGCTTTGTCCCGTTCACATCCGATTCTCGCTCTTGAGTATTTGCCTGTTAATCAGCCGAGATATGTCTTATTTTATTTTATAACAAATGTAAGTATTTTGGAAATTTTTTTAATGCGAACTGAGCGCCGGTGTTACACTGCAAATTAACTATTAATTTTCTATAAAAATTTAATATGCTTAAGAAACGACGAACATTCTTACAGTCCTTAGGCAGTGGGAAATTCTGTAATGCACTGACATTATATTATGTAGGTCTAATCCCGTCAGAGCTAATATTGTAACGCAAAAAATCGACTGAAGTTACATTGTAGAGCACATCACCACAATTATTTATCTTTCACTGGGAATGACGTGGAAAAGGACCAGCAAAGACGCTGGAGGTTACCAAACATGTAGCGGTCACAATGCAATTTATATTTGACGTAAAATAGCACATAGTATAAAATACAAGACAGAACGTAATTGTTCAAAACATAACAATTGAATTTATTAGTGTTGATGTACATGCATATAAGCTGAAGGTTTGATTGAGTTATTTCTCTTAGATTTGGAAATATTTGTACCGGAGCTCATAAAGTTGGATTAATTATTAAACTGTAGAAGAATAAAGTTCCTGTTGCATATTAGGAAATGTGAATTGGTAAAATTGGTAAGAGTTCAGAAGTGTTAAGAGTTCGTACTTGCGTGAATTGGTAATGTTCTTTAACGTCTGACCGCACGGTCAAGACGGGAGTTCTTGAAGGTGTATCACATGCCTGGCTCAAACCTTAGTGAGCGGGAAATTTCATTCCACGCGTGCAGGATATCTGATTGGTCGGAATTGACCAATCAGCGAGCTAGTTTTGAGGAGATTAACCAATGAATGCTTGTCGCATGATTTGCATGTATGATGGTGATGATAATGTTGGCTTTGTTATCGAAATTTTTAGTTTATTATCATGTAGGTATAACAGTTTCAACGTCCTCTTATATGTGTTGGAGAAGAGAAATAAGTGCCGATCGACTTTTCTCACCTAACGATGTCTCGTGCGGGTCTCGTCATATCACGTGACTGTTTTTAATTCTCGTGAATATTTATAATTAATTTTTACCGTTGTTTTTGTTTGGATCAAGTGGATATAAGTATTTTGTCTTTTCTCTACAACATTTAATCATCCCAGGTTAATGAGTATTCGCCCGGATGATCAAATCCTTTCTCCCAGATGACTGCCTTTACATGCGAGATCCGCCCAATCTTTTCAACGGAAGCTGCGGTATTTACAGAAATGGTACGGTCAACACTTTCTGTCCAATAACAGCGTTTCTTCAGAAACCTAGCAGTCAAAATGTCCGCTAGTATATAGCAAACACCTGGATCAAAACCGTCTCATAAACCAACTCCTTAGAAGGCCTATACGTTTTATGCTCATTGGTTAAAAATTCGATGGTCACTATCCAATCAGCCCAAACGATTTTAAATTCAAATTTGGCTGGATTTTGTAAACATCGAATCCTAACCCATCCTGTAAAACTTTGCCACAGGAATCTGTTAGCAGGTTTTTGTAACATCAATTTTTAGCCTTTTTTTTTGCCTTTCAAATCTTTACCTATCGATTTTAACTCATTTATTTAACAAACTATCTGGCTTCATTCAGGCGATTTCATTTTATGCCCATTGGTTAAAAATCCGATTCTCACTATCCAATCAACGCGCACGAGTTTGAATTTCAAATTTGGCTGGATTGTGACAACATCAAATCCTAACCCAATCCTGTAAAACTTTGTCACAGAAATTTGTTTGCAGGGTTTTATAACATCAACTTGTAGTCCTTTTTTTTTTCTTTCAAATCTACCAATCAATTTTTATTCATTTGTTTAACAAACTGTCTGGTTTCATTGTGATGTTTGCTTTTTTTTCAATTAAACCATGGTAGTAACATTTGAATTTTAGTTTTTCATAAAATTTTATATAATTTTTTTTTTAGTTTTGCACTGTTCCCACATTTAAATTATTTTTCTTATACAATTTTAATATTATCGTTTTTATGAAAAAAATAAGTTTTATACGAGGCCCATTATGAAAGTAAATTTAAATCTAATCACATAACTAAATTCTTTCTTATCGGATTTACTCGACGTCTTCGGAGAAATGAAAAAAAATACACAACGATCGGCGTGCTCGAATAAAAATCAGCAAAGAGAAGATGAAAGATAAAAAAAAGCAAGAACTCATAATAACAATGCTTATTCTCCGGAATATTCAGGATAAAAGCAACAATAAGAAGATAAAATGATAAGATGAAAAGAAAGACAAGTTCAAAGCTAAGATTTTATTTATTCTAGACATTAGCTTAAAGATTCTGACTTTGAAAGAAATCAAATTGATGGCGATGGCCATATCAACTATATCAGTGAATTAAATTCAAGAAAGGGTTGCATTTTAGTGATAACTAAATCAAACCGGTGTGTTTGCGGGTGTGGGTGTGTGTGGATTCGTATATTCGCGTGCATATACATATGAATCCCTATTTTTGTCCTTTACCTATATCCATACTCATGTATATAGCGCTCCCCACGTTAAAACGACAATGTGTCACATACTGCCTTAACTGGTACGCCAGGTAAGAATATATATATGACGTCACGCATTATGAAATGGACAAAGTCCGACAATTATTTAATGACATTTTTATGTTTAACATTCTTTTTATAGATACAAGTATTTAAGTAAATGCTCTGTTTATAATAAACAATATTAAATAACATTTACCGGCCTGAATGTCCAAGAAATTTTCATAGAAAATATTCGTCCTTTGATAGGTAAGAAAGACACACATATATATATATATATATATATATATATATATATATATATATATATATATGAAATATATATTTTCTATGAAAATTTCTCGGATATTCAGGCCGGTAAATGTTATTTAATACTGTTTATTATAAACAGAGCATTTACTTAAATACTTGTATCTATAAAAAAAGAATGTTAAACATAAAAATGTCTTTAAATATATATATATATATATATATATATATATATATATATGTTGTGGCAGACTTACGGACGATAATGGGTACGTTCCCATTCGCAAAAATACAGTAGTAAACACTGTATGTTGGTCTGCATTTGGAGATTCGTCCCCAGCTGTGCTAGTCAAACTCTCTGCCTCCGGGCTGAGAGGATCCCCAGACGAGGCTATGTCGAAGGGCAGAGTCTCGTCTTAAGGAACAGCTAGCCGACACCGTTTTATACGGGGTGTACGGGGAATTTTTGGCCGAGCCTACATTAAATTCGGCCTTGGGCCACATCTGACCGCGTGGAACGGTTGGTAAATATCCTGCAGTTAGAGATTCATTGTGGAATTCACTTGGCTCACTTCTAGCAGTTGACTACTTCTTGTACGCACCGCTGGCGAATCTTATATGTGTTATTCTTGTCGTAAGTATTATCATCTATTACCAACCTTCGTGAGATTATTCTATTCAGTAACCTTCCCTAGGTTACAACAATATATATATATATATATATATATATATTAGCAATAAATATACATTTTTTTCGCCACCAGCAGTACGACTCCGAGTTTCATGCAGAAGGCAATCCTCAGGTGCTGAATTGAAACTCAATTTTCAGGTGCTAAATTGAAACTCTATGTTCAATTCATATATATATATATATATATATATATATATATATATTGTCATCCACAGAGAGACTGTTTTACTGTATCATCAGTTTGACTAGATATTCCGTTGCTTCAAGCCAGGATCGAAAACCCGACTGATTCGGCAACAGTCGTAGGTTTTCCCTTAAGCCATCGGCGCACGTTTGAAAGAAAGGTGAATTTTTACGTACTTATTCTGGGAATAAACACGCCAATGACTGAGAGAGCTCAATTCAAGAAAGGGGAATAGCCTTGCAATGTTAGTAGTAATAGTTGTTGTTTACAAATTAGAAATATATATATGTGTGTGTGTGTGTGTGTGTGTGTGAGCGTGCGTGCGTGTGTGTGTGTGTGCGCCCGCGTGCGTGTGTGTGTGTGTTGCTAGAACATCCGTCTATGAAGCTCTAGAATCGAGAGGCTAAAAAAATAACATCAATCAGCTAAGACCTGTACATATATATATATATATATATATATATATATATATATATATATATATAGAGAGAGAGAGAGAGAGAGAGAGAGAGATAGAGAGAAATAATGCCATCGATCGATATAATGATGGCGAACGAAAGAAAGACAGAAAGAAAGAACGAGGAGAGAGAATGAAAGAGAGAAAGAAAGAACTCAATAAGATGGAGGAGAAATAGAAAGAAAAAAGAATGGTATAGGACGATATAAAGATTGAGAAAGAAAGAAAGAAAGAAAGAAAGAAAGAAAGAAAGAAAGAAAGAAAGAAAGAAAGAACTTAATAAGATGGAGAAATGCGGAGGAAAAGAGTGCAATAGCACGTTATGAATACTTGAGAAAGAAAGAAAGAAAGAAAGAAAGAAAGAAAGAAAGAAAGAAAGAAAGAAAAAGAATTGTGTTAGAAAGAAAAAAAGAAAGAAAGAAAGAAAGAAAGAAAGAAAGAAAGAAAGAAAGAAAGAAGAAAAATAATGAAAGAAACGACTCAATGAGATGGAGGTGTAATAGAGAGGAAAAAGATTGCAACAGAACGATATAAAGATTGAGAAATAAATAAAGATAGAAAAAGAAAAAAGAGTAAAAGAAAGAAAAAAGATAGATAGATAGATAGATAGATAGATAGATAGATAGATAGATAGAAAAAAAAGAAAGAAAGAATAAAAGCAAAGAAAAGAAAGAAAGAAAGAAAGAAAGAAAGAACTCAATAAGATGGGGAGGATTGGAGAGTAAAAACGAATTTAAAAGAACGATATAAAGAAAGAATGAAAGAAAAAAGAAAGAAAAATGAAAGAAAGGAAGAAAGAAAGAAAAGAAAGAAAGAAAGAAAATTCAGATCTTGTTGGTTTATCGGGTTCTTTTTCTATCCACATTTTATGCTAATTTCGTCCCCTTTTTTGCACGCCTTGTTTATCTGAAGACGTCACTTGACACAAGGGAGATAACTTTTGAATACATCTAATGTATTATTAAATTCAGTTTGACTTTATTTTAAATATATGTATTTTTTAATTTAAGATAAGAAAATTCTGTCTGTTACAATTTTGACATAAATTCTGGTGATTTATGTTGGTGTTGATTTTGTGTTTTTTACAGAGCGATTCACGAACGTGACTCATTAAACGAACGGCCTTACACCAAATTGAAATACAAAGAATCAATTGACCCCAAGCAAGGCGATAATACCACTAAGAGTCAAGGGGGTTACAGAGAATGAAATAGAATGAGAAGAGTTTAGTTAATAGAAAGAACAGTGAACGTATATGGTCAGGATATCAAAATACGGCGAGCGACGTTGCATTTAAAGTTTTGAATATTGTAGATGGAAGGGAAACAAAAAATCGCAAGAGAGTTCCAAAGAGAGAAGCGTGAAAAAAAACTATTATAATAGAACTATTATCACTGGGTAATTAGAATATTTCTGTAACAATGATATATCAGTGTTATTTTCACTTTTGCGTAATATATATATATATATTATGAAATGGACAAAGTCCGACAATTATTTTAAGATACAAATATTTAAGTAAATGCTCTGTTTTATAATAAACAGTATTAAACAACATTTACCGGCCTGAATGTCCGAGAAATTTTCACAGAGAATATTCGTCCTCCGACAGGATTCGAACCTGTATCCTATACGGAACCTTCATTTATCTTGACGTGCCTTTACCGATTTGGCCATGAAGGAGCGTTCGGCAAGCGAGGTCGAATTTACTGTCTTTAAACTTCAATCTTCCATGAATCTCTCACGTACATCCATATCTGTTCATGGTGTATCAAATGTAAACAAATGACGTCACACATTATGAAAGGGACAAATCCCGACAATCATTTTAAGGCATTTGATACGAAAAGAATCTATAAACATAAAAATGTCTTATAAAAATATATATATATATATATATATATATATATATATATATATATATATATATATAGTTAAGTTACGAAAAACTTGGTAATCTGTGTGGGTAGTCCCAAGGAAGATGAAATCCTGAGAGCTCAATGTAAATTCAGAGCTAATAATTTATTGAAAAACAGACCACTTTGCGGCTCCATTGTAATAGTTTATTTCACCAGAGACATTTTAAGTACCCTGCATCCTCAGATATCACTTTCAACAGGTGAAACGAAAAATGAAAGATTTTACTGTATTTGAACTTCAATCTTCTGTGAATCTCTCACATTTACATAGCAAATTGACCAACAATATATTTTATAGCAAATTGACCAACAATATATTTTATAGCAAATTGACCAACAATATATTTTATAGTAAAATGACCAACAGTACATTTCATAGCAAATTGACCAACAATATATTTTATAGCAAATTGACCAACAATATATTTTATAGTAAAATGACCAACAGTACATTTCATAGCAAAATGACCAACAATATATTTCATAGCAAAATGACCAACAATATATTTCATAGCAAATTGACCAACAATACATTTCATAGCAAATTGACCAACAATATATTTCATAGCAAATTGACCAACAATATATTTAATAGCAAAATGACGAACAATAGTAGAAATGCCAGCAATACACTTTATAGAGAAGGCATATCAACACCTCTCTGAGGCACGGCGGAGTAATGGATAGCGGCTCGGATAGATGAATCGGATAGCCGAGTTCGAATTCCAGTCGAATCCATTACATTCACTTACGTGCTAATACCCTTGGGAAATGTATGAATCCGTTTCTTCTTTCCCCCAGCTATGGGTAAATAGCAGGACAGACCAAGTTCTATAGCCTTGGATGGCAACTGGTCTACTACAGAAAGAAATGACAATCTACTGCGGTAAAATTTAGCTCGTTAGTCAAGTTTCTTTTCTCTTCTTGGATAATGGATAGCGGCTCGGATTGAGGAACCGGAGAGTCGAGTTCGAATTCCAAAAATTTACCTCGTCAGATACATGATCGCCTATCACGCATGGCACATAACTGACTGACATTTTATAGCAAAATGACCAACAGTCCATTTTATAGTAGAATTATCAACAATACATTTTAAAGACAGCATACGGTTGCGGTCGAAATATATTCAGTTGAAGCCATACTTTTTTTTTGTTTTAAGAAAAGAAATGACATTGATAGGAAATATATTGGCCGTCAAGTCATCCGTAGGTTTCCCAGATCTTCATACTGTGACGGCTGGTGTTTATCAGAACACATGCAAATAATATTTTATTAATTCAATGGCGTAAACTTTCTTTCTTTTTTTTTTTTTTTTTGATCGGCATCACCCCAAGCAAGGCAATACAGCCACTAAGACTCAAGGGGTTACAGGCTGTGGAAGAATTAAGAACAGAAACATTAATGAGCAAGTAAATGAAAAAAAAAAAAAAAGAATTCAGAAGGAAACTAGATAGCGATTGACATTGCATTTAATATTTTTGCAGATTAAAGTTGGCTGGAAATCAAGGAGCCGGAAGGGAGCTCCACAAGTAAGAAGTGCGAGAAAAGAAACTGTTGACAGAGAACTTACGGCTACATCTAGCCAGCTCAACTGTAAGTTGAGATCTTGACACCAGTCTCGTACTGCGCTTAAATTTAAAAAAATATCTAGATACTATATCGACGAGCTCATCCGAACAATTACCATGAAAGTATTTGTAAAAAGGCATAAAGAGTAAACCTTACGGCTGTGGCTAAGTGTCTGAAGCCGAAGTGCCAGATCAGGCCCAGTAATATTGCTGATTCTTTTTTAGATTTTATCAAGGAACTCTTGGTACAGAGCAGGGGTACCGAACCATATGTGGCAGCACTATTTTAAGCATGGACGGATAGTAGATTTATAGATATGTATGATAGATTCCGGAGAGAAATTGTCTAGCACGATATAGTAAATCAACTTTCGTAGCAGCTAACCTAGCAATGGATTTAATATAGTCTTTCCACTTCAGGTCATATGAGAACGTTAGCCCGAGTGACTCGCAGCGGCTCACTTTCCTGGAGGTTAGCATCAGCCATACTAATGGAGAGTAGAGAGCGGATGTCGCAGATGATTGATGGAGAGTAGTTTATTTTAGAGGCGTTACAATAGACAAGCCGTCTTTGGCGCCAGTTAGCGACAGACTTGAGGTCGTTTTGGACATTGGCTGCCATTTTGATCTTGTCGGACTGATCAGCCTCACTTATCGAAGTAGAAGTAAATGGTTATGTCGTCAGCGTAGGTGACAAGTTGGGAGCTGGTGTCATCGGGAAGGTCGTTAATGAAAAGTTTGTTTTTTTTTAAATTTAAATATTTAACCGATTAGATTAGCGGATAACAAAACTCTAACCCTAACCCTAACCCTAACTCTAACCCAAACCCTAACCCTAACCCTAACTCTAACCCTAACTCTAAGCCTAACCCTAAACCTAACTCTAACCCTAACTCTAAACCTAACTCTAACTCAAACCCTAACCCTAACTCTAACTCTAACCCAAACTCTAACCCTAACCCTAACTCTAACCCTAACTCTAACTCTAACTCTAACCCTAACCCTAACTCTAACACTATCTCTAACTCTAACCCTAACCCTAACTCTAACTCTAACCCTAACCATAACCCTAACTCTAACCATAACCCTAACCCTAAACTGACAAAGCAGGATCTCCGCTGGAGAGTCCGAAACAATTTGCCAAAATTTTATTCCAATCTTCGGAACATACTGTGGTACAGACCAACAGGAGTTACCTCTCTTCTCTCTTCTTGTTCTTCTAACGGCATTCACCCGAGGTGGGTTGAGCCGGCTCCAATATTGGAGTTTCACAAGCGGTCCCCAACCCGCATGTATATCACATGAGATTTGATTATAATGGTGAAGTTTTCGTGCAGGACCATCCACACTTTTTGAAGGGCCGAATACAGAGACCTGGTGCACTACGTCCCACAAGGTCCCCAAACGACTCTCCGCAGGTTTTGAATACAGAGTTTTCCTTCTCGTAGACCAGTTGCCATCCAAGGCTATAGAACCCAGTCTGTCCTGCTATTTAACCATAGCTGGAGGGAGAAGAAAAGGATTCACACCTTTCCCAAAGGGTATTGGCACATAAGTGAATGTAATGGATTCGACTGGAATTCGAACTCGGCTCTCTGATTCCTCAATCCAAGCTGCTATCCATTACTTCACAGTGCCTCTCTTGATGACGATTGTCTCTCTCCCTTAGATACTCTAAATAAAGCGGTCACGTCAGTCAAACTCAATAAAGTTTTCTTCGGTGTTAACATTCCTACGCGTTGTTATTACACATAATTTTATAGCTTTCCCTTTAAAACTTACGACCGGAACTGTAACAGAGTAATGTTTTGCAGTCAAAAGCAGCACGCCCACTTACCTATTAAAGTTTTTACTTCCAGCACACGCCATTGCATTTTGACATAACAGATTTTTCGACGGGTCCAATTCAGTTTCGTTCCATTTGGTGTGGAAGAAAATAATCACCAGTTGGACAAAAAAGGTTTACTTGGAATCCATTTTATGGATAGGCTTTTATTGACCCGGGGGTGCAGACAGATTTGGAAATCAATAATTGGCAAGAATATAGTAAAGAAGAGGTTTGCGGAACAGGAAAAGACAAAGTGAGAAATAGATAGATAGAGAAAAAAATAATGAGATAGATAGATAGATAGATAGATAGATAGATAGATAGATAGATAGATAGCGATCAGAATGAGATAATAAATAAATCGATTGATAGATAATGATCAGAATTAGATAGATAGATAGATAGATAGATAGATAGTGATCAGAATGAGATAGATAAATAGATCGATTGATAGATAGATAATGATCAGAATGAGATAGATAGATAGATAGATAGATAGATAGATAGATAGATAGCGATCAGAATGAGATAATAAATAAGTCGATTGATTGATAATGATCAGAATTAGATAGATAGATAGATAGATAGATAGATAGTGATCAGAATGAGATAGATAAACAGATCGATTGATAGATAATAATCAGAATGAGATAGATAGATAGATAGATAGATAGATAGATAGATAGATAGTGATCAAAATGAGATAGATAAATGGATCGGTTGACAGATAATGATCAGAATGGGATAGATAGATATATAGATAGATATGAACAGGCCGAGATAGATATTTACCTTCGAAATGTTTACATGAATCGCTCTCTCTGTCGCTCTCTCCTCTCCTCTCTCTCTCTCTCTCTCTCTATATATATATATATATATATATATATATATACACATGTGGTCTCACTTTCTTAACCACGTTTTAAGAAAATAATCCACTCTTTTGGATGTCATATATTTCTTACGGCCTATGGTAATGGTAATATTAGCCTTTTCCTTATAAGTAAACATTTGTTATTCATGATCGAACACAAAACAAGGTTGAATTCGGAATGCCTGTTGAATAGATGAAGCCCAATTTTTTAACTATTTCGTTCGCGGACGAATATCGATAAAACGGACAGATGGACCTGGTCGTTACTGGTCGAAACGGGTCTTAATTGGTTGGGATATTAAAACAGCGCAGACGGTACGATTTGGGGGGGGGACTGGTAATAATGGTGGCCGTATGCCGAGTTCAAGATGGGGGTTAAGATTCCTCTTTAGCTATGGACCGACATTTTGACGAAATACGTGATGATAGGGTTAAACAAATATCAAAAGCGTGCAGAGCCATAGATTACATAACTTCATCACCTGCATTTAAAAAAATAAAAATAAACATCTTAAGAAAATAACTCCCAAAGAAATTCATTTGACGAAATGGCCGGCTTGTATTTCCACGTGCCGTGCCTCTTCCGTACATCTCAGTTATCCCCTTTTAACTTAACTTTTGTTCAACAGAGCAGTAGCCAGGAATTGAACTCAAAACTATTTTGGTCAAGTCACTGGATCCAATCAACGTTTTCATCAAGGGTCATGTAGGAATTCTAGTGTTTTCCTTTCCTCGTCTGTTCCCAATACTGTGTCATATTCATTCTTCTTCCCGTTCATATTCTCAGGTCTGACCTTAAGCCTCATGAAATTGTCTAGAACCTATTGAAGGGTAACGTTTCTATCAGCGGAAAGCAATTTCCGAGTCCATATTAAGCTGGAAACGCTATTCTGGATTCCATGCTGTCATAACCAGTCAGTGAACAAATCCTCAGTCTAGAGGGTGTGCGGGTGGTGTAATGGATTCTCGGAATGAGAAATCTTGGGGGACGCGATTTCGAATCCCAGCCGATTTCGTTACATTCACTTAGGCGCAAATACCCCTGGAAAAGGCATGAAACTAACTCACCCCACATCTACGGATTAAATAGTATGACGTGTTTCTGTATTATTGTTAGTCTCAAAAACTGTTAATGCAATATCCGGCAGTTATTCTTACAACATCCACCAAGGCTTTTCGGCGTTAAATAACCCGCCAAATGTTGATGAGGCGTTAAAAAAAACAAGTCAATCATCGACACTTCTCAGTCGCATTAAAATGTGTCGACGCCTAGCATTTCGACAATGAGACGCGAGTTCAAATCTTACCATAGTCAATTTTCTATTTTTATAATATCATCCTAAGGAGACGATCGCAGCGGGCGGGAAATGCCTAAAAAAATTCATACTGTCATGGGTGTCCACGAACAAAATAAATCAATAAATTAATTGTCACGGGGAAATGCTGTATCTATTCGGTCCAGAAAAAAACACACGCATTTATAGCCAACTATCATTTTTAATCTCAGCATGAATATTTATCGTTATGGCTAACGCAACACTTTATTTTTGAAATGAGAAAAAAAAATAACTACGCAAATGAATCATTTTTATATTGCTCGAATGGTTTTAGCAAGTGGGACGAACGATTATGTTGAATCATTAGCTGCATCTATTGCAAGGAATGTTGAATCATACTGCCATGGGTGTCCACGAACAAAATAAATAAATAAATAAATAAAAATAATATCAAGCAACATATACATACAGTGAAAGGCTTATATAAGCAATCATGCACACATGCATTAATAAAGACATAGACATATACACACGCACAAAGATTCAAGTTTGAAAGTATTAGTAAACGAATGCAAACAGACTCTTAAAATATTACTTGCATGGTCAAAGATATATACATAAAAAGAGGGTTTGATAGATAAAATTTAAGAGGAGTAGAATAGGAAAACAAATATTCGTCAATGAACAACGCAAAGAAAAACATATACAGAAAAAAATATACAGAAATGGACGTAAAAAAATAAATATATACACATACACACACGAACCAAAAAAAAAAAAATCCCAAACCGGCAAATTCAAATGTCCAGGCAAAATGCATCACTTACAATAAAGTTAAACCAGCTAATATATAGAAAAGAAAACATTAACAAACAAATATATACAAATACCTCATATATATACATATATACGCATGAGGACACAGGAATACATACAAGAGTAAAAACATATAAGAATATATATAAATAAATACACACATATGTGTACACACATGCATCCATACAAATATATACATACATAAATATATATTACATATACACATACTTACACACATAGATATATACATATGCATACACACATACATATACAAACATATACGCATACACATATATACACACACAGATAGAAAGAACGACAAATATATCAACCTGCACGGGCAAAAAAAATGTATGTGATTTAAATTTGTCTTTTTTTTTTTGTATTTTTTGTGTGTGTTTTTGCCTGTTTCCATATCTAAATATGCCTGTGTGTTTGTATATTTTAATCTGATTGTGTGTGTATTGTCATTCTCAATGTTTCGTCCTCCGCCCGCTCCCCGACCATATCATCACTTCAAAATTTTTATATCTCCATTAGATTAACTGTTATTCTGAGATTTTGGACTATTGCCATCCTCATCTTTGTTGCCATATTTATGACAACGTCGAATTGAACCCTTTATTTCGCTCGCTGGGGTAGACTGTTCTAGTTCCACGTGCCATGTCAGTTATCTCCTGCTAATTCCCATCTCTAAATTCTCCACCGTCTTAGCCAGGTATTGAACTCACACTGGATCTAACTAACGCATTTATCCACTGTTCCATGTGTCGTTAAGGATATCTGTGCCTGAATTTCTTGGACGTATAAACTTAATGTCTTCAGCAAACCGTTTTTACCAGTGCTCATATTGCAATATGAGGACAAGAAATATGAGGACAATAGTCTGAACAATGTAAATAGTGTACATAATACCTCATCTCAGAAATATAGACAGAAACTGAAAGGCCGAAACGTTGTAAAAAATATGGCAACAAAGATGAGGACAATAGACAAATACTGAGATTTTGGCTTTTCAATTAAAACAAAATAAAATATATGTATTTTTACCGCAGTTTCTTCTTTAAAAATGATATTTTAATCTCAATACAGGTTAAATTTTAAATTGGTAATTTTCATTTTTTCACTTTTATCGTAAAATTTAATATTAATCAATTGGTACGATTTCTATTTTAGTCTAACCCTAACATTAAGACATTAATAATTATATCCAAGGTTCGTTGTCAAGTTTTTTAAATTTTCATATAGTTGTAATTTGATTGGTCATTGTAGCTTATTTAACAGCGTTTCCTATATCGAGAGGGGTGTTGGGTCGATTTGAACGTTTTGAAACCCATTATTCTACATTCAACAGCATAAGACGCCAGAAGTGTTGAAAAGAAAATGGCTTTGTTTGTAATGATTTCATAATATGTTTATGTTAGAATTTTGAATAAATTATATATATATATATATATATATATATATATATAGTTAAATTCCCTGATCAATTCTGTTTTTTCCAGTTGTCATTTGATACCATATATATATATATATATATATATATATATATATATATATATATATATAGTACGATGTGAGAAATGTGCTATAACCATGAAAACCGTTTTTATTTTCCATTTCCCAAGTACTTTCGATCTTCTTCTGAGATCATCTTCACTTTTGTTTTACTACGTACACCCTGAAGATGATCTCGGAAGAAGATCGAAAGTACTTAAGTACTTGGAAAGTGGAAAATAAAAACGCTTTTCATAGTTATAGCACATTTCTCACATCATTTAAGTGCAATACACGGAAGATTATTCGTGATTATGAACGGATGTTATTAAAATTAGCAGACATAATGTCAGTAATTTATTTAATCAGACATGCCTAAAAGCGAATTTGTTGCTTAATACACACACACATACACACTCACACACACATACATACATACATATATATATATATATATATATATATATATATATATGGTCTGTCTGAAGTGTAACATAAATCAAAGCGGTTGCCAGATGTAAAGTGTTATGTGGTCGCAGAAATTATCTGGCAGCCATGACTAGGTTTTCCTGTTTGTGTGGTCTGGTGCAGAATCGCGTTTCCACACATAGGGTCTTCCAGATGCCTTTCTCTTGGACTAAGGCAGCGTCTATCTCTTTCAGCCACTTGAGGTAGACCTTTGTGTTGAGTCTGGGGCCCTGTGTGAAGAAGGATAGAGGCATAGTGTCGCCATCGCTAGTCTTCTGTGGAAAAATGGAAAAGAAAAACGATTTTCATAATTATAGCGCATTTCTCACATCATTTAATTGCAATACAGGGTAGATTATTCGTGAGTATGAATGGATGTTATTAAAAATAAGCAGACATAATGTCTGTAATTTATATAATCAGACATGCCTAAAAGAGAATTTTCTGTTTTTAGTTTATTCAACGCAAAAATATATAGAAAATAGGAAAGAACTCGTTAGGTAAATAATCCAAAGTTCTTTAGCATTTTTGCTATTATTTTTTAAAAATAGTGCTCGATACAAAAGTAGAGCATAAATATAATTATTTATTTAAAAATATGATTCCATCGCTACATAAGAGTTCTCATGTTTCAAAACAAGAGCCGAAAACTTCAATATAATTATTTGAATTAAATTGAATTAAAGTACCAAGCTCTGTTCCATCTTCAAGCGAAATTTTTTTTGGGAATTCAAATTTAGATTCCCCACCCACAAAAAAATTCGCTTGAAGATGCAACAGATATATATGTATATATATATATATGTGTGTGTGTGTGGCTAAAGAGTCTTGGCTCAATCGACATTTTATTAGAAAAAACAGCCCAAGAAAAATAAAAAAATATAGCAGAAAAATAAAAGCAAGACAAAGAAAACAAAAGGCTAGATCAAAGATATTTTATTGGAAAAAGGACCACCCGAAAAAAAAAACAAAAAAAAAACAGCCTTCTCTATTTTTTATCGAATCTTTTTTATCGATAGTTTTTCCTCGATATCAGTTTGTTCAATATTTTTTATTTACAAATTGTACTATCTGCTTTTTCTTCACACCGGCCGAGTATAGATAGTAAATAATATAAAAAAACTATTATAGATAGATAGATAGATAGAGAGATAGATAGATAGATAGATATTATGTGACTGTGACATGCAAGTTACCACGACAAAAACGCATATTTATTTCGATGTCTACTTTAGACATCTCATCAGGTGATTACCATTGGTGGTAATGAACGATTTTATTTAAAAATACAAATTATTAAACATCACTTTACGTTTTTGAAACTTTTCCATAGAAGGCAAAGAAACAAATATATAAAAAAAAAATTTCCATCAAAGCAAAAGAAAGAAAAAAGCAGATTAAATTTAAAAAAAAAGAAAGAGAATAAGAAATCAATAAAAAGAAACAGAAAGAAGAAAGAAAAGAAAGGCATAAGAAAGCATAAGTAATCAACCCTACTACAGGGAAAAGGACAAAGAAAAGAAAAAAGAAATAAAAGGGAGGAGTATATCCAAATTTTATACAAAGGAAAAGAAAAAAAAGGAGAAAATAAGACATGAGAAGTTCTTGATAGCAATTATATATATATATATATATATATATATATATATATATATATATATACAATACCCTTGGGAAAGGTATGAATCTTCTTCTTCTTCCCCAGCTATGAGTAAATAGCAGGACAGACTGGGTTCTATAGCCTTGGATGGCAGCTGGTCTAGGAGAAGAACAACTCTGAATTCAAAACCTGCGGAGGGTCGTTTGGGAACCTTGTGGCACGTAGTGCACCAGGTCTCTGAATTCGTCCCTTCAAAAAGTGTGGATGGTCCTGCACGAAACCTTCACCACTATAATCAAATCTCGAGTGATGTTGTCGGGCTGTCGGTTTCCTGGGAACTGATCTGCTTGACCCTCATACGTCGAATCTCGACGGGAGAGTCGATTATTATATGGGTATTATAAATCTAATGTCTTCAGCAACCATTTTTACCAGTGCTCATATAGCAATTTTTGCTGTTATATTATATGTTTTTACCAGAGCTCATATTGCAATTTTTGTTGATATTATCGCTTTTCTCTGGCAGTCCTTATTACTGGTTCCCATATTGTATTTATTTCTATGCTTGGTCGGCTAAGGAGATTTTTGTGGCCTAGCATATGTGCTGATTCCTTAAGTTTACGAATTTTCTAATGATGTTCTTTGTTCATGATTTCAACCTGACCCCACAGAGGGCGGTGATCTACCCTCTCTCTCCATGTGTGGTCAGCCACGCTTGATTTTTCCACTTGCCCTTGTGTTACAGCTTTCTGGTGTTCTTGAAGCCTTACCTTGAGAGGGCGGCCTGTCTCTCCTTTATATTTCTTACCGCAGCTGCATGGGATAGCGTACACGCAGTCTTTAGTCATGTTCTCCTCAATGGGGGGGGGTCTTTCTCGGGAGAGATATCTGCGAAGTGTCGTCAAGCTTCTGATGTTATATGGAACGCAGATCCTTTGTATTTTCTCTGATAACACCTTCACATAAGGCAGGCAGACTGTTTTCTGAGTGTTGTTGTCCTCCTCCTCCTCCTCCTCTTATACCCACCTATCCCATTTTTTTGGGGGTTGCTGCCATGTACCCAGGGTAGTTGTTACGTTATATTTGCAATATGAGCTCTGGTAAAAACATGCAATGATAACAGCAAAAATTGCAATATGAGCACTGATATATATATATATATATATATTGCGGTATTTGTAGGATATCAAAGATTAGTCGCTGTACTAAATATTTCCGCTTGACAGGCCTTGGCGTGTTCTCAATCTTAATTAATGATGCATAAATGGTACGGATGCCTCCAAAGAATGTACATTACAGCTAACAATTATCTTTAACCCTGACAAGTTCTTTGATTGTAATGGTTAACCCGGCATTTTATTATGAAATCAGAGAAATCCTACGCAAATACATCGTTTTATGTTATAACCCTTTCGAGCTCTCATAGCACAAAAGGTGGGAACAGAGCAACACCCCTGCTCGCCGTCTCTTTTTTTATTACATTTTCCCGCAACTTAATTATGTTGCAGGCTTTCTGCATTTGTTCTTTGAGTCATCTAAGGATCGCTTTGCGCGTGAAATTAATTGTCACGGGGAAACGCTGTATCTATTCGGTCCAGGAAAAACACACGCATTTTATAGCCAACTATCATTTTTAACCTCAGCATGAATATTTATCGTTATGGCTAACGCAACACTTTATTTTTGAAATGAGAAACAAAGAACTACACAAATGAATCATTTTTATATTGCTAGAATGGTTTTAGCAAATGGGACGAGCGATTATGTCGAATCTTTAGCTGCATCTAGTGCAAGGAATCTTGAGTTACTGTGTCGTGCCAAAAGTATTTTCTCGTCATAGACTATCTTGCACGTTTACAAATCTACCATTCGTTCGTGCATTGAATACTGTTGCCATATCTCGTCTGATTCACCTGCTGTACATCTGGAGATTCTTGAAAAAATCCAGAGAAGGATCTGCAATATAATTGATCTGGACCTGGCGTCTCGACTTCAGTTACTTTCTCAACGACGTGAAGTGGCTTCCTTCTGTCTTTTCTACAAATATTTTCATGGCAGCTTCTCTGACGAGCTTTTTTCCCTGGTGCGCTGACTACATGAATTTAAGCGTGCTACTAGATTGGTATCTAGGTCCCACTATTTTCAGATCGTCACCCAGATATTCTGAAATCTTCTTATTGGAGGTTCTAGTGCTAATGCCAAGTAGTACAGCATGCCGTTTCCAAATTTTTAGGCCGAATGAATTGTGTCAATGTGCTCGTTTTCTCACAGACGGTAGCCAACTGAACATACGATACTGTGCTGTCGACAAAAATCGGAAACAAACAACGCGCATGCGCGTAATTAACAATATAAAATGTCGCATTCTTTATGTATCTGAACAGTTAATTAAATGGCTATTTCAACAATGAACATCCCGATATTCGGTATTTATGCTGACGATACGACTATTTACCTCCTGCTTTCAAAAATGACCACCCATCAGTTAACTGGGTATGGAATGGCTTGTAAATTTGAACTCTTCCAAAACGAACCTCGTAAAGTGTAATCATCCTAAAAAACAATTTTCATCTTCCATCACTATGGTTGAAGATAGCAAATCCTTGCGATTTTTGATCTCAACTTTTCCTCTGACATGGAGTGGAAAGATTATATTGATACCAATATCTAAGTAGGTCTGCTGCCAGGAATGTTGATTACACTATGTCATGCCAGACAAATTTCTCTTGCAAGAATGCAACTTGCACATTTTAAATCTACCATTCGTCCGTGCACTGAATATTACTACCATATTTGGTCTGGTGAGATGAGAAGAAGACTACGCAAATGCATCTTTTTTTTTATATTGCTAGAATGGTTTTAGCAAGTGGGACGAACGACTACGTCGAATCAATAGCTGCATCTATTGCAAGGAATGTTGGGTTACTGTGCCGTGTCAGAAGGGTGTTCTCGTCAGATTCCATCTTGCACATTTACAAATCTACCATTCGTCTGGTGCTCCTGGTATTCATCGCGAAGTTCTTAACAAAATCTAAAGTAGGATCTGTAATGTAATCGATCCTGACTTCCCGCTGTCTTTTCTACATATATGTTCATGGCAACTGCTCTGACGAGTTTTTTTTTCCCCTGGCGTCCCGACTACATGAATTTAAGCGTGCTACTTGATTGGAGTCTAGGTCTCACTTGTTGAAACAGATAAATACAACCCCAACAATTTCTATTCTCACACTTCCCACCTGTGTAACTCCCTTCCGTTTACTTTCTTCCCTGATAACTACAATCTTCACAAATTTAAATGCAAACTAAATCGCCATCTTCTACCTTCTTGAACTCCTTTCAGCTTTTATCCTTTTCTCAGCCCTTCGCCCATATCGAGTACTTTCTCTCAATTTGACTCTCTGTGACCCCCTGTGTACTAGTGGCATTCCCGCCTTACTTAGGGTGAAATGATCAAAAACAAAAAACAAGCTGACGCGCGTTGAAATCCTCACAGTATTTTTGTCGAGATTTACAAACTCTACGTTTCGTTCAATTTCGCAGACCAATCGATGAAAATTGAATAATCTGATTTGTTTGAAAAAAAATACTTTGGCAAAAACACTACTTCCTGGTTTAATCATTAATTTAATTCAATTTCAGCGGATTTCATGGTGAACAATAATTTTTTTAAGAAAATTTCTTTTCTTTTGACCTTTTTAACTTTGAATAATGCATTCTTAGGACTTCTTACTCTTGAGCTTGCAACATACAACTGGCTATGCGTAAATATTTCTTTCTGGAGCCGAATTCCAACTTTTTGAAGCGTTTCGCCTCGTGGCTTGTTTATAGCTCTCACAAGTGTAGGGTGATCTGGAAACTGGATCCTTGAAGACAAAACCTCAAAGAAAAGATATACAATAAACAATATTGCATTTTTATTAAATAAGTATTTGTCATATTAGTCATTAAATTGTTTTGTTTTTTGTTTTTTTAAATAGTGGGTGTATTTTCTATGTTAAATTATAAAACTTAATTTTTCCAAAGACTTAATGAAAATTTATTGTACTAAGTTACGAACCCTAGTAAAACCAACTGCACTTTGTGTCCCTATCTTAACTGTTTGCATTTCACCCCAAAATTAGATTTCGTTCAGTCAATGCATGGTTATTTTAGATGATGTGAAGGATGGGTGGGATCATGGAAATCACAGAAAATGTTGGAACAATGCAGCTCACATTCTGGTCCTTCTGATTATATATATATATATATATATATATATATATATATATATGAAGAAATATAGTTTTAAGGTGTGCTATATTTATGGGATAAAGTGCTCAATATCAGAGATACAGCGTATGTAAATATAAATATAAAAGTGAATATTGAAGTCAGCACTAAGTGGCGCCAGGCTGTTTCATGCTGGACGCAATCGTCAGGCCGCGAATGCTGGATATTTCCCTGGCTATTTAAATATATGGGTCAGTGGTGAATTGTGGGCAATCTATTCTGGCGGTTATTTTTGCGGGAGTGGCTTGTTTGTTTTTTTATTTATTTGTTTGGGTTAATTTATTTTACTTGTTTTTCATTTTCATTTTGTATTATTTATTCTTTTCGTTTTTTGATGTTTTATTAACGTAGTAAAAAAATTGGGGCGGAATTTGCTTAGGTCGTTTATTTAATAGTTAATTAAAGCTATTTAATCGTCCAATATTTAGATTGCTTGCTGTAGTCTATTCTGTTATTTTGGCGGGTGGACAGTTTTTAATTTATTTATTTGGATTGAATATTTTTACTTGTTTTTGCTTATTTTTTATTTTTTTTTATTATATATATATATATATATATATATATATATATATATATATACACGTTTCATTAAAGAATATAGACAAGTATTGTCTATTTATTTTATGTAAATTCTTTTCATAACGTCTTAAGCTTGATAACATTATCATTAAACGAAGAAAGAAAATCACAATATTGATACAGTGACACACACCGGTGGTCGCGTTCGCAGCACCAGCGCAAATATGGGACGTCCACTGGTCGCGACGTCAATATATGACACTGCGCCGTGGTCAACTCCCAGCTGCGGCGCGAATCCGTAAGGTTTCTTCCACCAGCGTTTTGGGGTTAACTCCTTTTCGCTGCCGAAGCCTGTGCCCCGGTCGATCTGGTCGTTTCCGGTTCGATACCACCTTTGTCGTTCTCAGCTTGCCTCCAACGCTTGGTCACCGAAGTTACTGCTTTGATCTCAAGTCTAACCTACCCACGTTGTGATTTTGATCTTAGGTAGATGAAATCAATCAGGCGTCGGGCCGTAGTGCAAGCTGAATCCGGGGTAAAGGTGATACCGCACAGGCGTAAGTAAAAAATAAATAAATAAATAAATAAAACAAACTCACGAGGTTCAAATATGTTGAGAAATAACAATTATCTTTATCTATCTGGAGCGTATTTCTCTCCCGGCCCGTTTCTATGGATTCGTGACACTTTTTGCGTTTTTTAAGCGAGTTATGGTAACTTAAGTCGTTCGTCAATAAAAACTTGCTTTTGGTAGGAAGACGAAAAGGACGTGGAAATCTTTCGGTAAGCTTCTGCGAGGCTGGTATTCTGCCGAAAACTCTCTGATCAGCTGCCTCGAGACGTTTGTTTATATGGACACCGACCAACTTCGGGTTGGAGCCTGTCGTGGTTTGGGTTCTTTGACAATTCTTAATTCCCAATAAAACATCTCTTTGTCCTCAGTACAGGAAAATTTATAACTTCCCATTTTTGGAAGCTAATCACTTTCCATTTCGGGGGTTCTCTCCCTCGTCCGTGAGGAGATACCGGAGGAGAATTTATCCTCCTAGGCTCTTCCTTTCTCATATTGGCATCTCATACCAATACTCTTAGTGGGTGTCAAAACTTACCCGCCTTTCTCATACATTCACCTTCGCCTATCACTCAAGCCACCACTTGGCCAATGATCGCTCGGCAGCGTGGGTGTGGCTAGACTTGGCCTTCTTAAAATTATCGTCCAGAAAAAAAATTCTCTTTTTTTTCTTTCCTTCTTTTCTATCGGCCAGAATTCTTATGACTCCCACGTGGCTATAATTAAATTTTTATCTTATCCTGATCCACCCAAAAATCACTTAGCAGAATCTCTACAGACTCATTAATCACTTGCTAGTCAATTTTTAAACTGGGTGGTCGTGTTCCACCTGAAAATCATATTCTTTATTTTTCTCGTGTCTTAAAATTTTCGTATCACCAGATGCCCACCTTCGGTGACATTAAGTCTGTCGTCAACAGTTTGAATAAGCAATAACAATGATCATATCAAGATCTGTATACATAACGGCTGGCTTTTTTCGTCGGAATCCAAGAATGAAAAATACTAATGGTATCTCTGATAGATAACCAATATTGATTTCTTCTGTCTGTATGCAGTTGACCGAAGCCGAAACTTTTTTTATGGTCGCCGTGTGTGGTCGGCTTTGTCATTCTTCCCCGAATTCTGTTTCCCTTGGCGCGTCACTATCTTATCATGACATTAATTAATTATAACAGAATCTGAAATCTGGCTTTTTTTTACGGATTTTCTGTCTTTTGCGAAAAAGTATCTTTCTTCGTAATTGAAATAAAATCTTTTCCCATTCTTTTTTTTTGTTAAAAAATGTCGCTCGTTCTC
>CAHIKZ030000566.1:1120000-1137500 GCA_903632075.3 Acanthosepion pharaonis
GTAAAGTTTTGTTGAAATCTGTTGAAATATGTAGGAAATCCGATCCAATATATAAACGTACAGACACACACACACAACCTGGGTTTTATAATAAGTATGATCAATAATACGATATCACACAATGAGTGCTGGTGCTAATAAAATAATGCTCGATGTAATATAACAGGTGTAATAAGTTTATATTAGTAAATATATTAAATGTATGTGTGTGCGATAAAAATATAGTCTTATACCGTATTTATGGTGTAAAAGTACTCTCTATCAGAGATAGAATGTAAGTATTAACTCTGTTACACCTTCCTTCGCTTTCTTTTACATTCTCAGTCACCCTCTACCTTGAGTGACCACTGGGTCTTATATTGGGCGAACTATCAGTAAAAAAAAACCCAGTTCAATACAAGTCACACTTCGATCATTAATTACTTTCAGAATCTGATAAAAGTGGCTAAACTTTGTCAGTGTGTTCGTTTGAATGCTTATCAGCTTCATCAAAGTTGTTATCTCTGAACGTCTGTAGACGACAAGTTTCAGTCATGATCCGGGGTACCGCTTTAGTAAGCGGTACCCCGGATCATGACTGAAACTTGTCGTCTACAGACATTTGCCTGTCGTTGCTCGTCATATAGTCAGGCTTGTTGACTTCCATTTATCTGTGTATTATTATTATTATTATCTTTATTATTATTATTATTATTATTATTATTGTTATTTTCTTTGATTTCTGGCGTTTACACATTCCGGGTCCCGCTCAGGGACCTAAGGTTAGAAATGGTATCATGACACTTTCCACTGACAAAAAAAAAAAAAAATCACATAGATAAAGCCCTTCGTAAAGTGTGGTCTGTACTTGTCAGAACCTTTTTTCTTATCTCTTTGAGGCATGGACTTCCAGGAATCCCTACTATTAGTCTACTGCAATCTTTTCCAACCAGTCCTAAGGCTCCAATTACAACGTGGATTGTTGATGTTCCCATATGCCACATTTTTGAGATTTCTATTTCAAGGTCCTTGTATTTCGACAGCTTTTTGAATATCTTCAAAGATACATTGCAGTCTGCAGGGACTGCAATATCAATAAGGAGGCACTTTTTTGTTGTATTATCATCATTATTATTATCATTATTATTATTATTATCATCATCTTTATTATTATTGTTGTTATTATCATTATCATCATTATTATCACCAACATCATCATTATCATCATCATCATCATTATTATTATTATTTTCTTTGATTTCTGGCGTTTACACATTTCTTTCCGGGTCCCCGCCCAGGGACCTAAGGTTAGAAATGGCATCATGACACTTTCCACTGAGAAAAAAAAATGATTATTATTATTATTATCATCATCATCATCATTATTATTATTATTGCTGTTGTAGTTGTTGTTTGTGGCGGTGGTGGTGGTGGTGGTTAGTGTTTGTTTTTGTTTTTGACGTTATATTACTTATCACGAGGGCGTTTCTTGTACGGATCTCTTTTTCGATACATTGAATAAGGATTGTATTAACTCATGCCACCATTCGTGAGGAACAGATCGAAGCTGAAATAAAAACACATCCCTACATCAATACAAGAACCTTCCAGATGTGCTTGGTAAAATAATAAATGATATTGGCGTGGGGAGAAGTTACGATCGGACAATCGATCTGAAAATTTGGTAGCATCGGTAAGTCAGTTTGGGCTTCTAAGATCGATACGAATGCTACTGAATTTGCATGTAAAGAGCACAAATACACGGAGAAAGAAAGAAAGAAAGAAAGAAAGAAAGAAAAAGAAAAATAGGAAGGAAAAAGAAATGCCGTAAATAAATGAAATGGCAGGTAGGTGGGTAGATAGGTAAGAAGGTGGGTAGGTATTATTTTAATTTAAAGAACTTCAAAATCGTTAAAAGGTCGAGAGATACAAAAGAGAGAATGAAAGAAAAATAGACAAAATGGAATTAAATAAACATTTTTTCTTCAATTTAAAAGACTGAATGACCTCCAAATCTGGACACAAAAGAAAGAAACTAATAAGGTAATAGAAAGAAAGGAAGAAGAGTAAAGAGAAAAACAGAAAGGAAGTAAAAGAAAGAAAGAAAGACAGAAGGTAATACAAAGTAGGTAAATAAGAAAGAAAGAAATTAGGTAATAGAAAGAAAGAAAGAAAAGTAAAAAGAAAAACAGAAATTACGTAAAAGAAAGAAAGAAAGAAGGTAATAGAAAGTAGGTAAAAAAGAAAGAAAGAAAGGAAGTAATAGAAAGAAAGAAGAGTAAAAAGGAAAAAAAGAAATTACGTAAAAGAAAGAAAGAAAGAAAGAAGGTAATAGAAAGTAGGTAAAAAAGAAAGTAGGTAAAAAAGAAAGAAAGAAAAACGAAAGAAAGAAATGAGGTAATAGAAAGAAAAAAGAGTAAAAAGAAAAACAGAAATTACGTAAAAGAAAGAAAGAAAGAAGGTAATAGAAAGTAGGTAAAAAAGAAAGAAAGAAAGAAATGAGGTAATAGAAAGAAAGAAAAGTAAAAAAAGAAAACAGAAATTACGAAAAAGAAAGAAAGAAAGATGGTAATAGAAAGTAGGTAAAAAAGAAAGAAAGAAAAGGAAAAAGGAAAAAAAGAAATTACGTAAAAGAAAGAAAGAAAGAAAGATGGTAATAGAAAGTAGGTAAAAAAGAAAGAAAGAAATGAGGTAATAGAAAGAAAGAAGAGTAAAAAGGAAAAAAAGAAATTACGTAAAAGAAAGAAAGAAACAAAGAAGGTAATAGAAAGTAGGTAAAAAAGAAAGAAAAAAAAAGAAAGAAAGAAAGAAATGAGTAATAGAAAGAAAAAAGAGTAAAAAGAAAAACAGAAATGAGATAAAAGAAAGAAAGAACTTAATAAAAAGTAGGTAAAAAAAAGAAAGAAAGAAAGAACGAAAGAAAGAAAGGAAAAAAGAAAGAAGAGTAAAAATAAAAACAGAAATTAGGTAAAAGAAAGAAAGAATGTAATAGAAAGTAGGTAAAAAGAAAGAAAGAAAGAAAAATGAAAGAAAGAAAGAAAAAGAAAGACAGAAATGAGAAAAAAGAAAGAAAGACAGAAGGATAAAAATAAAAACAAGAATGAGATAAAAGAAAGAAAGAAAGAAACAAAAAAAGGAAGAATGATAAAAAGAAAGTCAGAAATCAGGTAAAAGAAAGAAAGAAAGAAATTGATAGAAAGAAAGTAGGTAATAGAAAGAAAGAAAGGAACAAGGATAAAAAGAAAGGAAGAAAGTAGGTAATAGAAAGAAAGAAAGAAACAAAGAAAAGGAAATAGAATTAATAAAAGAGGAAAAGGAGGTGGAAAGAAGCAGAAATGATTAGGAAACGAAATAAAAGACAAGAAGAAAACTGAAGCAATTTAATAACAGAAGAAAAATGAGGAAAGAAATCATAAGACGAAAGAAAGATGGCCTAGAGAAAAGAAGAAAGTCGAAAAAGAAAGAAAAAAAATGGAAGGAAAGTGCAGAAGAACATCAACAAAGAAAAGAAGAAGAAGAAGAAGAAAGACGAGCTAAGAGATGATAAGAACTAATAAACCAAGGTAGGGAAATTTAAGAGATAAGAAAAAACTAATAAACGAAAGTAGTACTGAAGGAAATGAAGAATTGATAAAGGAAGGAAGGAAGGAAGGAAGGAAGGAAGGAAGGAAGGAAGGAAAAGAAGAACTAATAAAAAAAAGAAAGGAAGGAAGAAAAAGATTTAATAAAGCAAGGAAGGAAGGAAGGAAGGACAGAAGGAAAGAAAAGAACAGAGAGATGAAGGTAGCTAGAAAAAGAAGGGCTAATAAAAGAACGACGAAAGAAAGCAAAAATTAATAAAGGAAGGATGGGAGGAAAAGAAGAACCAATAAAAGGAGAGAAGGAAAAAGAAGAACTAATAAAGGAAGGAAGGAATGAAGGAAGGAAGCGAGGGAGGAAGGAAAGAAAAGAAGAACTAATAAAGGAAAGAAGGAAGGAAGGAAAAGAACAACAAATAAAGGAAGGAATGAAAGAAAAGAAGAACTAATAAAGGAAGGAAGGAAGCGAGGGAGGAAGGAAAGAAAAGAAGAACTAACAAAGGAAAGGAGAGAAGAAAAAGTAGAACTAATACAGGAAGGAAGGAAGGAAGGGAGAGAGGAAGAAAGAAAAGAAGAACTTATAAAGGAAGGAAGGTGGGAAGGAAGGAAAAGAAGAACTAATAAAGAATGAAAGCCAGGAAGGAAGCAAGAAGGAAATGGAGAACTAATAAAGGAACGAAGGAAGGGAGGAAGGAAAAGAAGAACTAAGGAATTTTAAGTGAAAAGAAAAAGAACTAATAAAGGAAGGAAGGAAGGAAGGAAGTTTAAGAAAAAAACTAATATAGGAAAGAAAAGAAGAACTTATAAAGGAAGGAAGGCTAAGAGAAAAAAAAAAGTAGAATTAATGAAGGAAGAAAGATTCAAAAGAAAGTTTAGGAAGAACTATTGAAAGAAGGAAAGAAAGAAGGCCAAGAAGAAGAAGAAGAAAAGAAGGAAGTGTAGCCAAGAGAGAAAAAAATACGTATACGAAAAGAAAGCGTAAGAAGAAAAATGGGAATTATATTTAACTAAGAAAAAAAGAGAAATGTTCGAGAAGCAAGAATGAGAGAAGATGAAAAAAAGAAGGTAAAAAGAAAGAAGAAAAAAGAAATGAAAGAGAAACAAGAATGAAAGAAGATGAAGAAAAGGAAGTAAAAAGAAAGAAGATAAGAGAAATGAAGGAGAAACAAGAATGAAAGAAGATGAAGGTCAAAAGAAAGAAGAAAAGAGAAATGAAAGAGAAACAAGATTGAAAGAAGATGAAGAAAAGAAGGTAAAATGAAAGAAGAGGAATGAAAGAGGAACAAGAATGAAAGAAGATGAAGAAAAGAAGGTAAAATGAAAGAAGAGGAATGAAAGAGGAACAAGAATGAAAGATGATGAAAAAAGAAGGTAAAAAGAAAGAAGAAAAGAGAAATGAAAGAGAAACAAGATTGAAAGAAGATGAAGAAAAGAAGGTAAAATGAAAGAAGAGGAATGAAAGAGGAACAAGAATGAAAGATGATGAAAAAAGAAGGTAAAAAGAAAGAAGAAAAGAGAAATGAAAGAGAAACAAGATTGAAAGAAGATGAAGAAAAGAAGGTAAAATGAAAGAAGAGGAATGAAAGAGGAACAAGAATGAAAGATGATGAAAAAAAAGAAGGTAAAAAAGAAAGAAGAAAAGAGAAATGAAAGAGAAACAAGATTGAAAGAAGATGAAGAAAAGAAGGTAAAATGAAAGAAGAGGAATGAAAGAGGAACAAGAATGAAAGATGATGAAAAAAGAAGGTAAAAAGAAAGAAGAAAAGAGAAATGTAGGAGAAACAAGAATGAAAGATGAAGAAAGGAAGATAAAACGAAATAAGAAAAAATAAATGAAATAGAAATAAGAATGAAACAAGATGAAGAAAAGAAAGAAGAATATTATGAAAAATAATGACGAATATCTGGAAATTAAAGCATAAGATGAAGAAAAAAAGATATTTGATTTGTGTTTTACGGCTTATCAACCCTTTCTATGTTATTTAATGCCGAAAACCTTTTGGGCTTACAAAAATAATGTATTTTTGTTTTTTTTTTTTGTTTTCAAAGCAATATTGTATTATATTTTGGTGGGAGAATATCAATAATATTTCCAGATACAAGTTGTACTATTTAACCTATAGTTGGATGAGCAGATAAAAGCTATTTATGCGTAAATGAATATAACAAACCTGATTCGAACTCGACTCTCCGGTGATAATTCCGGGCAGTTATCAATTACACCACCCGCACACCTGAGTAATGAAGAAGAGCCAAAGTAAGAAGGAAAGTGAACTCAAAAGAGAAGAAAGAAGAAAACAAAATTCGAACACTGGACAAAAAAGCCAAGTACTTGAATGCAGATTTTAAAGGCAAACACGCACAGATCTGTGCAATTTATCTTCGAGCTTAGGTAAATACTTATTTTCAGTCGGTAGGTAATCTGTTCCCATTTGGAAAGAAAATGGCTTAAAATATTTCTAAAACTGGTTGTGTCGCCGCTTCGATTATCATGTATATCCTGCCTCGATATTAAGTCAGATCAGTTCGATAAGATTAAATTATCTGCTGATGTCATAAACGACCTTCTGTGTGTTGTCAACTGGGGTAAAGAATGGCTTGTTAATTTTAACGTCCCCCAAAACAAAACTATCTATCAATCATCAGGGAGACCTCTTTCCGCCTTCCATCAGTATGGCTGATGCTAACCTCCAGGAGAATGACACGTTGCACCTACTCGGGCTAACATTCTCGGCTGACATGAAATAGAAAGACTACATTGAATTCATTGATAGGTCAGCTACTAAGTTGCTTCGGTGTGTCGTGGCAGACAATATTTCTCTACAGAATCTATCTGACATATCTATAACTCTACCGTTCGTCCATGCTTAGAATATTGCTGCCAAATATGCTTCTGTGTCTCTGGCATATATCTAGAGATCCTTAATAAAAAAAAACAACAAAGAATCAGCAATATTATTGGTTCTGATCTGACCTCTAGGCTTCAGTCACACCCACCATCGTAAACTTGCCTCCCTGTGACTTTTTTATAAATAATTTCGTGGTATTTTTTCGGGTGAACACATCGCTATGATATCTAGACTACCTAAGCACAGTACTAAACTGGCGACGAAGTCTTATCAATTTACAATTGAGTTGGCTAGATTTAGCCGTAAGTTCTATGTTAACAGTTTCTTCTCTCGCGCTTCTCGCTTCTCACATTTCTGATGCCTCAAGACTCTTCTCCATCTGTGATGATATGGCCCAGCTTTCACTGGCATATAGGAGGGGAAAGACGATATTAAATAACTTTTCACTACTTTTAAAAAATGATTGGAAAGAAAATCCCAACAGTATTAGAAATATTTCAAGTTAATCATTTTTGTGTGTGTGTGTGTGTTCAACAGAATAAATTCTGCGACTGACTCGCGGACGAAAAAGATTCAGTTTTATTAAAGCAAGACTTTAGTCAATCAATATTTCACAACATGTCTATATCGGCAATCCTTTTAAATCTCTGTAGAAAAATAAATATATATAGTCTACTGTTCAAAAGTTTGAAGCAGACCCCAGAATTAGCATGTTATGAACTTGGCAGAAGAGTGAACAAAACAGAAAAAAGAGCTTTTAGAGTCATTGACAAAAAAATGGAATCAGTAATCAAACTTTTACTTCAAGAATCATTTGCAACTAATGCCAAAAATATGTGCTGCAGTAATCAAGGCCAGAGAAGGATAGTTGGACGAGAGCGAAATTTAACCATAACATTTTTTTTTCTTTTTGACATAATAAAAAATCATGGCTCACTTTTTTTAACCATGTATAATAATTTTCTTTTATTTAAAGTACAAGATAATATATATATATATATATATATATATATATATATATATATATATATATATATTACAGTTATATAGACATATATATATATATATATATATATATATATATATATATATATATATATATATATATATATATATATATATATATATATGTATGTATGTATGTATGTATGTATATGTATTGAACTGTCTGTGTCCTTTATAAGCGATAAGTAAACAGAGAAAACAGGAAGACCCACCAACGGTTGTCTTTGTGGCTGGTGTAACACCTGCTGTAGATGGTATTGTTAGTAAATTATATATATATATATATATATATATATATATATATTACGATTCAATATATATATATATATATATATATATATATAAATTTACTAATAATACCATTTACAACAAGATTTACAAAAACCACAAGGCCAATCGTTTGTGAGTCTTCCCTGTTTCTCTGTTTACTTCTCGTATCGGTGATGAAGGACACAGACGTGCCCGAAAATTCCGGACTTAAAACCTTAATTTCTGCGCTTCATTTCTGTCTTGTGGCTAATGATTAATATTTAATAAATCTTTTTCATACTGATCACATTAAATAATATAGACAAGTTTTGTCTATTTATTTTAAGTAAGTTCCTTTCATATCGCCTGATAAGCTTGATAACATTATCATTGAAAGACGAAAGGAAAACACCATATTGACACATGTTTAAATCCAATCTAAGCTTTCGGCTTACATAAGCCATTATCAAAGATGACAATTTCAATATATCAAACAACACACGGACGAAACAACAATGATAGTCTGCCCTTGCTGCATGAAAAATTTCAAAACAACGACGAACTCGTATATACAAGATGCGGAAGCGAAAATTGTGTCGCAGCTCGTGACGTCACACATGACCACGCGAGAGTGAAAAACGAGAATTATTAAGTATGGGAAACCGTTGGTATAAACCAATGTCTTCTGTTTTTAATTACAGGCATTTAAGGATATTTGTGTATTTAATGAAACATGCATTAATGAAAAATTGCTTCCAAAATATATATATATATATATATATATATATATATATATATATTAAGGTATTTTAATGTTTAACATTCTTTTTATAGATACAAATATTTAAGTAAACGCTCTGTTTATAAACAGAGCATTTACTTAGATATGTGTATCTATAAAAAGAATTTTAAACATAAAAATAAAAATAAAATAATTAAAATAATTGTCGGACTTTATCCATTTATAATATATATATATATATATATATATATATATATATATATTAAAGACATTTTATGTTTAACGTTCTTTTTATAGATACAAGTATTTTTATAAATGCTCTGTTTATAATAAACAGTATTAAATAACATTTACCGGTCTGAATGTCCGAGAAATTTTCATAGAAATTTTCATAGAAATTCTCATGGAAAATTTTCATAGAAATTTTCATAGAAAATTTTTCTATGAAAATTTCTCGGACATCTGTATGGTAAATGTTATTTAATACTGTTTATTATAAACAGAGCATTTACTTAAATATTTTGTATCTATAAAAAAAAAACGTTAAACATAAAAATGTCTTTAATAAATAAATTGTCGGACTTTGTCCATTAATTATATATATATATATATATATATATATATATATATATATATATATATATATATACATATACGCAGGTTGAGAATTCTTTCTCCGAAACTCTTAGGACTCGAAGTGCTTCCGTTTCAGATTTTCTCAGGTTTTGGAATACAGTCTCTTTAATTAGCATCTATAAAATGGGACAGCCTGGGAATGGGGTAACATAAACAACTTGTAGGTAGTTTTATATAAATAACATATATGCTGAAGGTAGTTTTATATAAAATTTAATAAATCTTGTATACATACAGATACAGGTAATGACGCTAATCGTGTAATCCTCACACGGATTTTTAAGTGGCGAAATAAAGATTTCAGATAACAAAAAATGTTTTATACTTTCTGTAAGTATACAAAAACATGATCAGTACTTATCAGGTATATATATATATATATTACTTATTATAAAACGCAGATTGTGTGTGTGTGTGTGTGTGTGTGTGTCTGTAACGTTTATATATTGGATCGGATTTCCTACATTTTTCAACCGATTTCAACAAAACTTCACAGGACTACATAAAATTACGTTGCGGTGGTTCTAACAGCACCAAAAATGGGAAAAATACAATTGTTTTTGCACAAAATCAATTTGAAAACACGATGAAGAGACATCGCTGTGAATGAAAGGGGGACAACTCACATCGGGTTAAAAACCCAGGTTATTTGTGAGTGTGTATTCCTTTATATATGGGATCGGATTTCCTACATTTTTCAGCCGATAAAACAAAAGTTCACTTTTTTGTTTTGGCAGGTAGTGTTTCTTATTGTCTTGCACACTTTTTTTTTATTTTTAATATTCAGAATGCTTTAAAAACTCCATTTACAAGACAATTGTTTATAATAAAATTCTATTCAATCGGTAGACTCATAATGATTGAAAACAATGTTTTTGTTTGAGTTTGGGTTTGACCAATTCCTAAAAAAAAAAAAAAATAATTAAGACATGCGTGTCCGTCAACCTTAAACAATAATTTAACAATCTCTACTGATTGTACGAATACAAACATCGGATAATTCTTTATCTTTAGGGAAAGATAATGAAATCTAAACATACACAAGTCCTCCTAACTAAAAAATAATAACCGGAAACTACTTTAAATACACATGGTGTCCATTTTTTTTTTACTGTATTCAATAAGTAAAAATCATAAATTGTAAAAGATTATTATTACAGAAAGGCTAAATGAATAAGATTTGTTAGATCATAATTAATAAACCGAAATAAAGTTAATATTTTTGTATTAGAAACAACGAGTGGAAAATATATTCAAATCAGAATTCTAATTATGAATCACCACAAGGAAAATATGCTACTTTTTACTGTATTCAATAAGTAAAAATCATAAATTGTAAAACTAAAAGATTACAGAAAGGCTACCTACATTTTTCAACCGATTTCTACAAAACTTCATTTTTTTGTTTTTTTGGTATGTAGTGTTTCTTATTGTCTTGCACACTTTTTTCTTTATTTTTACATTCAGAATGCTTTAAAAATTCCATTTACAAGACAATTGTTTATAATAAAATTCTATTCAATCGGTAGAGACTGAAAACAATGTTTTTGTTTGAGTTTGGGTTTGACCAATTCGTAAAAAAAAAATAATAATAATTAAGACATGCGTGTCCGTCAACCTTAAACAATAGTCTTTGTCAATTTTATTTTTCAGTCTTTATGATGGTGGATACTTGATCTATCTCTTACTGTCATATCCCCGGGCAACGCCGGGCTCTACTGCTAGTATATATATAAAGAGAGCACCAATTACTACTTCTACATCAGGTGTGAGAAACTGGAGGGAAAGGGTACGTCTGTGAGTGAGACAAAGAAAAATTCAGTAAGCTATCACTCTCTATGAACTATGTTTTGTTTTGAGTAGAATATTTCACTACAGTATTTGTATAAAAAACAAACAAACATGGAATCTGATTTCAGTTAAATGCAATGAAAGCTGAAAAAAGTCAGCATTTTATTTTTAACGCTGTAGCACAATAATAATGCTAAGTGTATATTGGATAAATTGTTCAGAGGTCGACAACCTTTTGCTATGTACGTGCCGACATAGAGTTTTAAAATCATTCACTGTGCTAACAGCATAGGTATTTTAGTCAATATGCCTGTTCTACAATATATTTTATATAGTAATATATAGTATATACACATTAGTATTTTAAGACATTTTTTTATGTTGACACATTGTTTTTATAGATACAAATATTTAAGTAAATGCTCTGTTTTATAATAAACAGTATTAAACAACATTTGCCGGCCTGAATTTCCGAGAAATTTTCATAAAAAATATTCGTCCTCCGACAGGATTCGAACCTGTATCCTATACAGAACCGTCATATAGCATCACGTGCCTTCAACCGATTTGGCCACAGAGGAGTGTTCGGTTAGCAAGGTCGATTTAAAAACTAATTAAGACATGCGTGTCCGTCAACTTTAAACAATAGTCTTTGTCAGTTTAAACTGCTTTTAAACTGCAATCTTCCATGATTATCTCACGTATATTCATATCTGCTCATGGCGTATCCAAATGTAAACAAATGACGTCACATATTAAGAAATGAACAAAGTCCAACAATGATTTTAAGACAGTTTATGTTTATACATTCTGTTTATAGATACAAATATTTAAGTAAATGCTCTGTTTTATAATAAGCAGTATTAAACAACATTTACCAGGCTGAATGTCCGAGAAATTTTCATAATGTGTGACGTGCTTACATTTTGATACACATTGATCGTACGAGAAGGAGTATTTCAACGTAATATGGCCGTGAGCCCTTTATACCAGCCGCACATCTAAGCTTACAATACTTGGTATTCCTAAGCGGTCACCCATGTAGGTACTGACCGATATCGACAATGCTTAACTTCGGTGATCGTACGAGGACATGTGTTTCAACGTCATAAGTAAGCCCCCGATGATCGTTCGTGTGTGCGTGCGGTGTAGCAACGTGATATGGCCGCACATCCAAGCTTACAGCACCTGATATTCGTAAGCGGTCACCCATACAGATACTAGCCAGTGTCGACGTTGCTTCATTTCGTTGAACGTACGAAAACTAATGTTTCATGAGCGGTCACCCATCTAGGAACTGAACAATATCCACGATGCTTAACTTCAGTGATCGTATGAGAACCGGTGTTTCAACGTCATGTGACCGTAAGCCCATCTATGTGTGTTCGTGTGTGTGTGCGCGCACGCATGCGCAATAAATATGTCATGAATTCTGTTCTACAAACGAAGAAAGGAGAAGGCCTGACGGACCTGAGCAATCGATTTTTATATCGAACCGGCTGAATCGATCAATACTTACATTGCCCCCGAACCCATAAATCGAACAGACTATTTTTAAAATGAACGCCATTATCATAGCATCAATAGTCTTTTCAACGTTACAGATAACAAATGATTTTTTTCGAAGAGGATCGATAAATTGAATTCTAATCTTTTTAGAATCATTTTTGTTTCTTTCGTCTTTAGAGCAGTGGAATGGTTAATATGGAAACGCGGAATGGAAAAGGCCGTTATCCGGGGCAAACCCTAGCTGTGAAGAAGCCGCAGGAATTTCTTAGTCCGGGAACCTTGAAGATGAAATCAGAAAAACGTAGTTGCCAATTTTGGGAGACATGACTTCCATTTTTCTGAACAGGATTTACATTCTGCATAGTTTTACCACAGCACTTTATAATTATTTACAAGAGGAAAGCTGAATATTCAAATTCATATATATGTACATATATATATATATTTCTCGCCAATTAAATCATTAACCTTTGCTTTTGTTTTTGTGTGAATAATTCATGAATTTGTAAATTGATTGCACGTTTATCGTAATTTAAATAACTGATCCAAGTGCGACTTTTGGATAATAAGTGCGACATTACTGTAATTATTGAACAATATAGTTCATGCCACTTTGACAGAAAATTCGTTCATCACCATATTTACATGAACGCACAACCTTTAAAAATTTTAAATCAAACTCAGCGTTGCTACTGGCGCGCTCGAAAAACAATAACTCAATTTCAATAGCATTTTCGGATACAACAATACATATATTTTCGTTGTCCTCTTATTACTAAGAGAAAAAACAAGAACAACATCTATTCTATACCTGAAGATGTCTGTAGGAACAGACGAAAGCTTGTAGTAAAAATAAGAACTAATACGGCAGAAATTTATGGAAACAAGGATCAATTCATTCATAACGGATTCGGAGGTTTTTGTATATTTGAATTATTTGCGATGATGGATTTCTCGCCAATTAAATCATTAACCTTTGCTTTTGTTTTTGTGTGAATAATTCATGAATTTGTAAATTGATTGCACGTTTATCGTAATATATATATATATATATATATATATATATATATATATATATATATATATATATATATATATAATAAAAAGGTTTAAACACTAATATTCCACGGTCATAATTTATTCCATTGGAATCGTAAATACGATCCAATTTATCAGACCTACAAATTCAAAAAGAAAACAGAAAAAACAACTCCGGAAATAAAAAATAAAATTTAGCGAGAGTGTATTTATGAGAGTGTGAGACGAATGTTAGAGTAAATGAAAGCTATAGAGAGGGGTAACAGACGAGAGAAGAACAGGAAGGTCAAAAGATGAAGTGCGGATTAAAATTTAACAGAGAGAAGATTCAAAGAGGGGAGTCTTTTAATAGTCATTCCATTAAAATGCCATGTCCGATGTTATTGAACCAAGATGGAACTGACATAAGAGACAACACGTTATAAAACGGTGTTTATGTTTTGAATCGTTTCTTATGTCTACATTTAGAAAATATCTCACTACGAAGATTTAGCAACTCATCTTGATTCTTATCTTTAATAATAATTTACACTAATATTATCTATCCATATATATATATATATATATATATATATATATATATATATATATATATATATATATATATTAAATGAAGCAGTATAAATAATATTATAAAGTGATAATCATACAAAGACTTAATCCGTAAAGTCAACGTAATTAATAGCGAAATATCTTCGAGAACAAATTTAATTTTGACCTACAATACATTTGTTTCGTCTCAGAGTTACCTGAAATGAAAAATATAATAAAGCCTGATGATAAAAATGCGATAATTTTCGAAAGTACTAGCGGCACTGGAACATCAAATCCATCTTACAATTATAAACATAAGGATCGCGTCATTCAACGAATGGTTAGTAGGTTAATGCTTTATTAAATTTCTTAGCGAAGAAATTTCGTCATTAATTACATTAACTTTACTGATTAATTCTTTGTATGATTACCTTTTTATAATATAATATATATACTGCACTATTTAATATATATATATATATATATATATATATATATATATATATATATATATTTTATATATGTAATAAAAAGCTTTAAACACTAATATTCCATGGTCCTAAACATTAGTGTTTAAGCCTTTTTATTATATCCTTACTCTGTCCTGGACATTGAGTTCTACCTGGATTCTATCCTCTTGGAATTTTTTATTCAAAAAATATATATGTATGTGTATGCATCTATGTATATATATTTATATATTTTGCATATGTATGTGTATATTTACCACTAATATTATCTATCTATCTATCTATCTATCTATCTATATATATATATATATGTTAGCAAACATTGAAGCCAACACTTAGAGGCGACAGGCTGTTTCATGATTGACGCAATCCTCAGGCCACGAGTATCGTTTTTTTTTCTCGGCTATTTATATATACAGTTCAGTGGTGCATTGTGGGTAGTCTGTTTCGGTGGTTATTTTGCCGGAAGTCGTTTCTTTGTTTATTTATTCATTTTGCTTGTTTTTATTTAATTTATTTTTATTTTATTTATTTACATTTTTATTTTTATTTCTTATCTTATATATTTATATATTTTATTTTAATCGGTGTTTTATTAACGTAGTAAAAATTTGTTTGTATCGCTTATATAATATTTTTGCTTTGGTTTGGGGAGATAACTAAAGCTATTTATTCAATTTCGGAGTTGATTGCTGTAGTTTATTCTAACTATTATTTTGGCAGTAGCAGTTTTTAATTTTTTTATTACTTCATTTAGTTTGGATTGCTTTTTCTAACGGTTAATTTATCGGGGTCGCTTTGTTCGTTTGTTTATTTATTTATCTGGATTAATTCAGATTAATTTATTTTACTTGTTTTTTTATTATTTATTTATTATACTGCATATCTTTATTTAATTTTTTGGGTTTTCGATTTTTAAGTAACGTAGTATTTTTTTTTTATCGTTATATAACAACTATGTTTTTCGTCCGATTTTTGGTTTGATTTTTATATTCTAACTAATATTTTGGTTATTGCCTGTCACCTCTAAGTGTTGACTTCAATGTTCACTTTTATATTTACACACGCTCTATCTCTGATATTGAGGACTTTATCCCATAAATATAGCACACGTTAAGCGTATATTTCTTCATATATATATGTATATATATATATATATATATATATTCGAACGTACTAGCACCAGATATATACTCGGTGCTAGTACTTTCGAAAATTTTCACATTTTCATCATCTGGCTTTAATATTTTTTTCTATTTCAGGTAAACTCTAAGACGAAATAAATGTATTCTTGGCCGAAAGATTATTTTTTTAAGAATGTGCTACTTATTAACGGTTAGATAATGTTGGAACGTGCAGTGTCGCAACGCTAGAGGTGTATTTTGAATAACACTTACAACAAAAAAAAGTCTTGGATTTACCATATTACTATATTAAAAATATTCTCTCTTGAAATATTCAAAATATAACTTTAGCGTTGCGGAACATCAAACCCATCTTACAATTTTAAACATAATGGTCGCATCATTCGACTAATTGTTAGTAGGTCAATGCTTTATTATATTTGTTAGCGAAGAGATTTCGTCGGTAATTACATTAACTTTACTGATTAATTCTTTGTATGGTTACCACTTTATATCTACAGAAGAAATATTGACAGCAAATTGTCATAATGATCAAAGTTTCTGGTTAAAAATATTCTAATGAAAACACTGGAACAAAAGATTAGTGAAGAGAAGGTTTAATCCCATGAAGGACATGAATTAATAATACAGTAACAGCGAACGCCGTGGATCAGTGCGGCAATGCGTATGACTCAACGGTTTTCCACAAGAACGTGTCTAATACTGTTGGGAATAAAATGACCTTGTGCATTATGTTGAATAATATCAGCTTTAACAGCATTACACTCTGATAAACATCAACGAATAGGAAAATGCATATATACACACGCATAATGCGCACGCGTGTATATATACACACACACGTATATATATATATATATATATATATATATATATATATATATATATATATATATATGTGTGTGTGTGTGTGTGTATGTTAGTGTGTTTGTGTTTGCAATTGGAAATGTGTCAACATGGGGAATAATTATGAGAATCTGTACGACAAACAATTATATTATGTCTATATTCCAGTGATCTTATTCAAATAACGTCAAGAGTAGATGGCGTTAAACGTGATTGGCTGCGTGTATAGGTCATGGGATTGGGGCACTTCCTTTGTAGATAGATACATACATACATACACTTATAGCGAATGGACGAGTCTGTTCAACAATTAATATAAAGAAGATCTGTCGCCTTTCTACACATCACAAATAAACAGAATATCTATTGTCTTTGCCTTTACAGTAAAGCGATCCCAAGAGAATTTACACCTTTATATTTGACCATTGTAGATATTAATGCCCGATTAGAAAATTAAAAATAACATTTTTTTTACATACTGACAAAGAAATATTTATTGGTCAAGTACATTGGCTCCATTGTCTTTAACAAATATCTCCCATCGTTCTACAAACATATTGATGACATTTTTCGTGTATTTTGTTGGGAGAATTTGATGAGGTCTTTTTTCAGACTGGAGGGAGTCGTATTTTTTTTTTTTTGTCATTTAAATTGTTCTGTAGAGACAGGAACAAATGAAAACCCGAAAGCGCCAAGTCTGGTGAATACGGTGGGTGCTGGAGGGTACCCGGTTTCAACTGTTTATGCTTCTGCAAGCTCATTTTTGCAATATGCGTTGTCGTGTTGGATAAATGACACTTTTTCGATTTGCCAAAGTCGGCCCTTTTTCTTGAACCCAAGTCTCTTCAAATGTTGAAAACCTGTTGAGATATCGATTTTCAAACAATTCCGTTTGTATCTTTGGTTTATTCTCTACGATAGCAAATCGACGTCAGAAGGATGCCAGACTAGCAAAAGGAAAACTTTGTTTTAAAATCTGTAACAATTGTCCATGGTTACCGCCCCTCGCCAATTAGAATTCCTAGAGACAAACAAGAAAATGTCTCGGCGTCAATCTTTCTTTTATACCTGAGCGCAATAAAATTATAAGTGTGGTAGTTTGTGAGGTAATTTTCAACTCTATGTACAG
>CAHIKZ030000566.1:1140000-1152500 GCA_903632075.3 Acanthosepion pharaonis
GATATAGTATATACATATATATATATATATATATATATATATATATATATATATATATATATTAGTGGTAGAATCACTGACTGACGGCAATTCAGTCGGCTTTCAATCCTAGCTAGAGGCAACTGGACGTCTAGCCACACTGATGAGCTGTGATATAGCGAAACAGTCTGTCTGTGGATGACAATATATATATATATATATATATATATATATATATATATAGTTCGTTAAGAAATCCTTTCCGTTCTTATAGGAATACGCAGAGATCAATAGGTTCTTATAAGAACCTATTGATCTCTGCGTATATATATATATATATATATATATATATATATATATATATATATATGTATGTATGTGTAATGTATGTATGTATGTCTATATTTCTGAAAAGCGATGATAACAACAAAAAAAGTTGCAATATGAGCTCTGGTAAAAACATGAAATGATAACAGCAAAAGATTGCAATATGAGCACTGGTAAAATTGGTTGCTGAAGACAGTAGGTTTCTAATACCCAGAAACTCATACACAGATGACCCCATGGACACAGTGGATAAAGACGTTGGTTAGATCCAGTGACAGGACCCAAAGAGCGTGAGTTGGAGAACTTTCAGAGGAGATATCTGATAAGTGACATCCATTAAACATGGCACGTGGAACTAGAACAGTCTACCCCAGTGAACGAAATAAAGGTTTCAGTTCAACATTCCAAACGTTGTAATAAATATGGCGACAAAGATGAGAACAATAGTCCGAATATATATATATATATATATATATATATATATATATATATATATATATATTAAATGTCTATAATGGATAACAGAAGCCATTAGTTTATACCAACGACTTCCTATACTTAATATTCTCGCGTCACGAGTTGCGATACGATTTTCGCTTCCGCGTTTCGTATACGCGATTTAGTCGTTGCTTTGAAATTTTTCATGCAACAAATACACACTTTGATTATTGTTTCGTCCGGGTATTGGTTGATATATTGAAAAGTACTTGTCATCTTTGATAATGGCTTATATAAGCCGAAAGCTTAGATTGGATTTAGACATGTATCAATATAGTGATTTCCTTTCGTCTTTGAATGATAATGTTATTAAGCTTATCAGACAATATGAAAGGGGCTTACTTAAAATAAATAGACAAAACTTGTCTATATTATTATTTAATGAAACATGCATCAATGAAAAATTGCTACCTAAATATACACAATATATATATATATATATATATATATATATATATCAATTCACCCTAAGAAAGGCAGTAAAGCCACTAAGACACCAGAGTATTAGACAGAGGACGTTAAGTGCTGAGATCAGAAGGCGTATTGGGATGATCAAAGACGCATTCCACAAGCTAGGCTGAGTATTACGAGACGGGAGGATTTCTTTGTTAAAAAAGAATACTAAACAGCTACCTGATATATGTCCTCCTGTATGCCAGCAAATATTGGACAGTCTCCTCAAAGATGAAGAAGACAGCAACAGATTTTGGAGAAAAAGGAAACTCACACTTGACATCAAGAAGAGGCAGCTGAAATTTCTGGGACAAGTAGTGAGGAAAGAGGGCTTGAAAAATCTGATACTCACAGGACGGATTCAAATGTAGAGTCAAGCGTCTTGAAAGCAAGTTTGTGGTGTGATCATCATAAATATTATTTAATCCGTTGGAGATTCAATCTCCCAGAGGGCACTTAATTTTGTAAACTATGTTAGTTTTTTGCAAATGGCTAACAGGTGGGGGGGAATCATTGTGAATAATTGACATATATATATATATATATATATATATATATATATATATATATGTGTGTGTGTGTATTTGTGTGTGTGTGTGCGTGCGTAAAATAAAGTATAGTTTAAGGTGTGCTATATTTGTGGGTTAAAGTTCTCAATATGTGTATGTAAATATCAAAAGTGGGCAACGCCCAGAGACGACAGTGTTTCAGACCTGACGATTGCGTGCAAGCATACAACAGACTATCACCTCTGGGTGCTGTTTTCAATGTCTAATTTATATATATATATATATATATATATATATATATATATATATATATATATATATATAAATATATATATATTAAGCGTTTCACCCGAAGCAAGGCATGAAGCCACTAGGACGTAAGGGAATACAGAAGAGTTGGAGCAAGATCAGATAGGAGTGATAGAGGAAAGGATGAGGAGAAGGATAGGGGATAGATCAAGGCAACTGGAGATGTCGATTGACATTACATTTGAATAGTTAGAGATTATAGCTCTCAGGGAAACTGGAATAGGGAAGGGAGTTCCACAGGCGAGAGGTACGATACATATGTAGCTATTGGAGTAGAAGAGACGGCTACATTTAGGAGTTTCGACAGTGAAGGGGTGAGAACGGGATGCCAGCCTCGTAGGGCACTTGAACTAATGAAGTCTGGGAACCAGCGAATTGCCATGAAAGTATTTGTAAAAAAAGACAGAGAGGCGACGGCGCGTCTGTGAGAAAGTGACTGTAAGCGAGATGCCAGTACAGGGCCAATTATATTGCATATCCGCCTCTGGAGCTTATCAAGAACCCCGAGGCAAACAGAAGGGGCTCCAGACCATATATGGCAGCAATACTCTATGCAAAGGCGAATTGTTGATTTCTAGATCTGGAGGATCGATTCCGGGGAGAAAAATTTCCTGGCGCGGCACAGGGGGGCAACTTTCCTTGCGGTGGACGAAGCAATTGACTCAATGTATTTGTTACATCTCAGATCAGCAGTCAACGTGAGACCGAGCAGCCGCAGAGAGATGCTCTCGGGAAGTTGAGCATCAGACATTCTAATGGAGGGCAGGAAGGATCTCTGTGGTGATTATATATATATAAAAAAAAGGTTTTTCTCCCTTTATTCATTTTTTATTAATAAAATTTATTCTTTTTAAAATGTTTTTATTCTTTCATTCATATCCAAATTTTGAGATTAAAAAAAAAAACTTTTTTTTTTTGGTGCATATGAATGAAAGAATAAAAACATTTTAAAAAGAATAAATTTGATATATATATACATATATATATATATAGAGAGAGAGAGGGGAGGAGAGAGAGAAAGAGAGAGAGAGAGAGGGTATCTTTCCTTCGCCCCATCTCTCTCCCCCACCTCGTCTTTCCCTCCCTCTTATTCTAACATTAGATTGTCTATGGTGTGTGTATGTCACCACGAAATGTATCTTTATGCATTAGACATCCGACAATCATTTTCTCTTACTTAAACCCCTTCCACCCACCTCTCCTAATATTCTCTCTGTTTAAATTTGTAGGTCTGATGATTTGGATCGTATTTACGATTCCAATGGAATAAATTATGACCATGGAATATTGTGTGTGCCTTTTTTTATATATATATATATATATATATATATATATATATATATATATATATATATATAAAGGAATAGGTAGTCTTATCTATTGTTAGATTCACCTCCCACCAGTCTTTTGAACAGGAGTAGAGGTTTATCCCTTGTTTCCAGTTTAGGATTGCGATTTCCGGTTCCTTCTAAAATCTAATTCAACTCCATACTGCTAACGACTGTGCCTAAAACTCTGAACTATTATTGACTATTAACTTTTTTTTCTCGGTTTTAGTAAGTAGTCTCGGCTATCGTTCGATTCACATGTCACACCGGTCGTTTGAACAGGTGTAGAGGTTTACCCTTTGCTTCCTGTTTAGTATTGGGCTTCCGGTTCTTTCTATTTCAACTCAGTACTTCTAACGTCTCCGCCTAAACTATGAATTTATTATTTACGCCTTATTTTTCCTCAGCGGGAATAGATAGGTCCTCATATCACCCGGTTCACACTTCTTCCCGGCTTTTTAAACACGACTAAAACGTTTATCCCTTGTTTCCTGTTTAGGATTGGGTTTCCAGTTCCTTCTAAAGTCTACTCTAGCTCAATACTTCTAACGTCTCCGCCTATACGTTTAAATTTTATTCACTATTTATTTTTCCTTAATTGAAGTTGAAAAGTTCGCTTATCGTCCGGTTCAGACTCCTCCCCTGTCTTTTGAACTGGAATACATGTTTATCGTTTGTTTTCTGTTTAGTATTAGGTTTCCAGTTCCTTATCCTAAAGTTTTCTCAATGTCTTTTACTCCCAGCAGCCTTGTGTCATAGTGGTATTTTTGGTCTTACTAAACGGGGAGTGATTACAAAATTTATGGCAATTCATCAATCACAAAGACAAGAAATGTGAGAAGTTATGATCGCTTACATCCCCAGGGGACATGCCGTTTCTAAACTATCATATCTTTTGTATGTACTGAAATCAAAGATGCAGAGAGACGAATAATCTTGGAATTTCTTTTAGAGCTCCGAACTATCTACAGCAATTCGGCCACTGGACTTTATCGTGGAAGTCAAGCCACTCTTTGGCGCATGCTAGCATAAAACTGCAATAAAGTTTCAGGCTTCAAGAACTGTAGAAACGCATTTTAATTGCTACCCGTCCAAAGGAAATCTTATTTGCTTCTTTTTTTTTTTTTTTTTTTTTTTATTCAGCCAAAGAATTTTATTGAACAGAGCGTTTATCTCGGACAGTTCAGGAAATTAGTCCGTGTGAATTCTCTTCAGGGAAATCGATAAATAAGAGAAATGTCCGAAAGTCAATACCGCTCAATAAAAAGAAACACTGACCCCCACCCCATGAATAAAAAGGGGAGAGTGCCCTTCACGAGACTGTGGATATGTCGGTAAATTTTTTCCTTGAATCAAACAATCAGACGATTGATAAATCTTTTCAAAAGTATCCCATTAAAAACGGAACTGACACAAACGAGGCTTTTTATTTTAGCGGTTTAAGTAACCATTAATATTTAAGTAATCAATTTAGACTATTTACATTGTCCGAACTGTTGTCCTCATCTTTATTGTCATATTCACGACGTTTCGATCGTTGTACGCCCCGGACTTCTTCAGGAGCTGTCTATATTTCAGGGATCAGGTATTGTAAATATTTAGACGATTTACATTGTTCGAAATGTTGTCCTCATCTTTATTGTCATATTCACGGCGTTTCGACTGTTGTACGCCCCGGGCTTCTTCAGGATCTGTCTATATTTCAGAGATGAGGTATTGTAACTGTTTATACTATTTACATTATTCGAACTGTTGTCCTCATCTTTATTGTCATATTCATGACGTTTCGACCGTTGTACGCCCCGGACTCCTTCAGGATCTGTCTATATTTCAGAGATGAGGTATTGCAACTGTTTACACTATTTACATTGTTCGGACTGTTGTCCTCATCTCAGAAATATAGACGGATCCTGAAGAATGCTGGAGCGTACAACGGTCGAAACGTCGTGAATATAACAATAAATATGAGGACAACAGTTCAAACAATGTAAATAGTGTAAATAGTTACAATACCTGATCTCAGAAATAGAGACAGATCCTGAAGAAGTCCGGGACGTACAACGGTCGAAACGTCGCGAACATGACAATAAAGATGAGGACAACAGTTCGAATAATGTAAATAGCGTAAATAGTAACAATACCTCATATCAGAAATAGAGACAGCATAAGTATCTATTTAGTAACCACTTATTTTAGTACAACTAACCAGAGGATCGTTTATTGTATTTTTACTTTCTGTTTTTGCTTACCTAAAGTTATACCTAGTACAACAACAAAATTGTCCAAATCGTGTAGCAGCAAAATTGTCCACTTATTAGATTAAGATCTGAACCGTTTTAACTTAAAAATGAGTAAAGATATCTTACTGGAATTCTTTGAGGTCTTTTTAACACTATTGGATTCTACTTTGAACAACATGGATGTATTTAGCTTTCAGTTGAAATGATGACCCCCCTTCCTGTTGCGACCTCCTCTTCCAGTTTTCCTCATTACTGTTCCCTCGTTTTTAAATAAATTCAATGTTCTCTTGATGATTCTTGAATGAATTTAAAGATGGATGCCAGGGTATGAATGTTTGTACAAAAACTGAGGGCCTTGATGATCTTTTTCGTCTCACCATTGCTCAGTTGGGAAGACATAGTGGTTCTGACACAAAATAATTTTCATCAGTTCTCTTTCTAGCTGAATAACTCAAATAATTTTTCAGTGACACTTACGACAAATGGTCACAAACGTCTTAACCTGAAAACCTGGGAAAAAGAAACTCAATTAGTTTAGTGCTTTTTTTTCTTTCTTTTTTTTCTAGATATTAAATATTTTGTGGGATGGACAATTATCCCATGCTGTTACACGATTTGGACAATTTTTGCTGTTACACACGGTACATATCAACATTCCATTTTTTTTTTACTATCGTTCATCACTTGATAGTTAAGGTTTTTAGTACTACCAAAAAGGTAGTATAATTTATTTTACTGTCTATTTTAAATACTTTCATAATATCCGATTATTTTAGGTTTAAATCCCGATTTATATTTTTTTTTCTGTTATCTTTTTCTAAAATTAATAAACTTGTCGATATGTGTCTTTATTTACGTAAGACTATATAGTATTTTCTCGTGCTTTATAGTTGCTGTGTCGTCAAAACGACACTTTGTTGCCACTTTTATGATGTCAACGGATACTTACTTGATACTTCGTCTATGCCAACGTAGTAAAGACCTTGTAATCGAAGATACCAATTATAATACGCCGTTGAACAAGAGTCGTGTCAGACGTCTTCGAATAATACTCGTACTAATAATACTTCCTATAGTGAAGTAGTATAGTAATCCGAATTTCAAATATTTTCTTAAAGAAAAATCATTTCCAATGCATTCTTATATTAAAATCATTTCTAATGCATTCTTATATTAAAATCATTTCCAATGCATTCTTATATTAAAATCATTTCTAATGCATTCTTATAGTAAAATCAGTTCCAATGAATTCTTATATTAAAATCATTTCAATGAATTCTTATATAAAATCAAATGCATTCTTATAGTTCATTTTTATATTAAAATCATTTCTAATGCATTCTTATAGTAAAACGATTTCCAATGCATTCTTATAGTAAAATCATTTCTAATGCATTTTTATAGTAAAATCATTTCCAATGCATTCTTATATTAAAATCATTTCCAATGCATTCTTATATTAAAATCATTTCCAATGCATTCTTATATTAAAATCATTTCCATTGCATTCTTACAGTAAAATCATTTCCAGTGCATTCTTATAGTAAAATCATTTCTAATTCATTTTTATATTAAAATCATTTCCAATGCATTCTTATAGTAAAACCATTTCCAATGCATTCTTATAGTAAAATTATTTCTAATGCATTTTTATAGTAAAATTATTTCTCATGCATTCTTATATTAAAATCATTTCCAATGAATTCTTATATTAAAATTATTTCTCATGCATTCTTATAATAAAATAATTTCTAATGCATTCTTTTAGTAAAATCATTTACAATGCATTCTTATATTAAAATCATTTCGTATTCATTCTTATATTAAAATCATTTCGTATTCATTCTTATAGTAAAATCATTTCCAATGCATTCTTATAGTAAAATCATTTCCAATGCATTCTTATAATAAAACCATTTCCAATGAATTCTTATAGTAAAATCATTTCAAATGAATTCTTATAATAAAATCATTTCCAATACATTTTATAATAAAATCATTTCCAATACATTCTTATAATAAAATCATTTCTAATGCATTCTTATAATAAAATCATTTCCAATATTTTCTTACAAAAAATCATTTACTATATGAAAACAATATCAGATGCATTCCTATCATAAACTTTACCTACCACTACAAATGTAGGAATTTCTGAAAGAATAACTTCACATTATTTGACTTGTTAGGTACGTATGTGTTAAATTGTCTTCATTCGTCTCGAATTCTAAAACCTATGTCTCAATATTAGATGGCATCGGCATGGCAAAGTTAGAACCAATGCGAATACTTTTAGAAGCGGAATTATATATTAGCGTTTGTATTAAGGCTGCAGGCTAAGTAAGTTATCGGGTTAATTCGTTTGTAGCGAATATAGGATAGGATGATATAGAATACTAACAAGATTACAGATCAAATGAATGGAAAAACTCGACTGCAATTGACCGGACCAAGCTAAGGTCGAATTTCTCCGGAAACATCTTGGCTTTCGCGAACGAAATTGTAGACATATCTTGTCTCTCGTCGTCGTTGTCGTGGTTACGAATGACTGTAAATGTAATAGAAGTTATAGTTATAGTGTACGCCATTTTACATTTAAACTTTGTTTTTTTTTAGTTTTTCCTTTTTTAGTTTTTTTGTTTGCTTTGTGAATTTTATTCTTCCCTTTTAAATATTTCTTCTTTCTCTCATTCCTTCTCAGTTTGTTTGTTTTTAGTTCGCAATCCCTTCCCCCTCTTTCTATCATTCTGTTTTTCTTCTTTTCTTCTGGACGATTTCTTTCATTTTCTTCATCTTTGTTCTTTTTTTTAACTCTTTCGCTCCGCTTCCTTCCCTTTTCCTCGTTTACCTTTCTTTTTTTCTTCTTTCTCTTTCATTTTTTTTTTGTTTTTTAAAGAAGAAAAATTAATAAAAGGAAGTCCAAAGCCTTCTTATGTGTTGTTTTCTTTCATCCTTTTCTTCATTAACTTCACCTGATTTTGTTTAATTCATCTTCATTTTTTCTTCACTTTCTCTTTTCCCTTTTTTCTATGTCTTCTTCTTCTTCTTCTTCTTCTTCTTCTTCTTCTTCTTCTTCTTCTTCTTCCACTACTACTACTACTGCTTCTTCTTTTTCTTCTCCTTCTCCTCCTCCTTCTTTTCTCCTTCTTCTTCTTCATCTGATGCTGCTGCTTCTTCCTGCAGATAAATAGCATTTCTTTTACTTTTTGCAAAAGAATTCTTCTCCTCCTCCTCCTTCTTCTTCTCTTCCTTGTCCTCCTAATTCTTCTTCTGCTTCTTCTTCTCTTCCTGTCCTCCTAATTCTTCTTCTTCTTCTTCTTCTTTTCTTCTTCTTCTTCTTCTTCTTCTTCTTCTTCTTCTTCTTCTTCTTCTTCTCTTAATTCCTCTAATTCTTCTTCTTCTTCTTCTTCCTGTCCTCCTAATTCTTCTTCTTCTTCTTCTTCTTCTTCTTCTTCTTCTTCTTCTTCTTCTTCTTCTTGTCCTCCTAATTCTTCTTCTTCTTCTTCTTGTCCTCCTAATTCTTCTTCTTCTTCTTCTTCTTCTTCTTCTTCTTCTTCTTCTTCTCCTCCTTCTTCTTCTTCTTCTCTTCTTCTTCTAATTCTTCTTCTTCTTCTTCTTCTTCTTCTTCTTCCTCCTTCTTCTTCTTCTTCTTCTTCTTCTTCTTCTTCTTCTTCTTCTTCTCTTCCTGTCCTCCTAATTCTTCTTCTTCTTCTTCTTCTTCCTGTCCTTCTTCTTCTTCTTCTTCTTCTTCTTCTTCCCCATTTCTCATACTTATGTTAATCGACATTTTTATTTTTCTGTCTTTCTCTCTTTTCTTCATTGTGTTTTTCCTTTCTCTTTGTTTTAATTATATACCTCACTTTCTTATTTCCCCCCCTCTCTCTCGCTTTCTTTATTCTTCCTTTTAGACTTCCTCTTTATTTAACGTTCTCATTTTCATCTTTTTTTCTTTCTTTCTTTGTCTATTTTTATTTTGCATTATTTATCACATTCCCTTCTTTCTTACTTTTTTTTTCTTCAAGATTTCCTTTGTCTTCTTTTTCCTTTTCCTTAATTTGTCCTTCCATCTTATTACACTTCACCTATCTTTTTATTTCTTCCTTTCTTTTTTTGTACTACTTTCGCATTCATCCTATTTCCTTCTTGTTTCTCTCTCTCTCTCTCTTTCTCTCTTTCTTTCTCTCTCTTTCTCTCTCTCTCTCTTTCTTTCTCCTTCTCTCTCTTTCTCTCTCTCTCTTTCCCTCTCTCTCTTTCTTTCTTTCTTTCTTTCTTTTTCCCTCTCTCTCTCTTTCTTTGTTTCTCTCTTTTTCTCTTTCTCTCTCTCTGTCTCTCTTTCTACTTCTCTCTCTTCCCCTGTCTCTTTCTCTCTATCTCTTTCTTTCTTTCTTTCTCTTTCTTTCTCTCTTTTTCTCTACTTCTCTTCTCTTTCTTTCTTTCTTTCTTTCTTTCTTTCTTTCTCGCTCTCTTTCTCTTTTTTCTCTTTCTCTCTCTTTCTTTCATTCTTTCTTTCTACATCTCTCTCTCCCCCTCTCTCTTTTTCTCTCTCTTTCTTTCTCTCTTTTTCTCTCTCTACTTCTCTCTCTTTCCCTATCTCTTTCTCTCTCTTTCTCTTTCTCTCTCTCTCTCTTACATCTTTTAAACCACCTCTCTATTTCTTCTTTTTCCTTTACTTCTTCTTCTCCTTCTCCTTCTTCTTTTTCTTCTTCTTCTTTCCATTCTTTCTTCTTTCTTCTTTCTACTCTTATTTTCTTTATCATAGCCGATCGTATCCTCACCTATCACCAATCGCAATTAATGGATGTTCCCTCTTGAAGGCCCCGTGCTTTGAGTGCCTATTGAGCCTTAAATTCAATGCAGACCTTAAGTGGAGCTCCTAGATGCGATCCATTGCTACAGATGTTGAGAAACAGGTTGGTTCCTTGTACTGCACCAGTAAGTATCTGACCCCCACCTTGCTATAACTCTATCCTTACGAAATGTCAGCTCACGCCTCAAATGGAATACTGCTGCTATATATTGTCAGGAGCTGCCCACCCTTCACTTTCGAATCTTGATAGACTCCAAAGGGTGTCTCCGCGTCCTTGTGGGTTTCAAATTATGTTCCACCCTACAACCTCTTTCTCACAGACGAAAAGCCGTAAAACCTGCTCAATCCATGGAAAGATCTCAGACACGCTATATTTCTTAATTCCACCAACTCTAACATTCACGACTGAGACATGCCATGCTACGCACATTGTAGAGAACCATCTTCGTTCTTTTCGTGATTAATTGGTGCGATGTAAGTTTTAGAACAGCAGATTCTTCCTGCGAACCGCTGCTCTGTGGAACCGTCTCCCAAGAGGGTGTTTTCCCGATCGCTACAATCTTAAACTGTTGGTGAGTAAGGTTAACCATATCATTCCCACATATCTGCATATACTGTGCCTCTGCAACCGTCTACCTCGACTGGATTCTTCCTTTCAACGGCTGCTCTGTGGAAACGACTCCCAAGGGGGTGTTTTCCCGATCCCTATAATCTTAAACTTTTCGTGTGTAAGGTTAACTATATCAATCCAACATAACTACATATACTGTGCCTCTGTAACCGTCTACCTCGACTGGCTTCTTCCTGAGAACAGCTGCTCTGTGGAACCGACTCCCAAGAGGGTGCTTTCCCGACCACTAAAATCTTAAACTGTTCGTTGGTAAGGTTGACCATATCATTCCCACATATCTGCATATTCTGTGCCTCTTTAACCGTCTACTTCGACTGGCTTCTTCCTGAGAGCAGCTGCTCTGTGGAAACGACTCCCAAGAGGGTGTTTTCCCGATCACTACAATCTTAAACTGTTTGTGGCTAAGGTTAACCATATCATTCCCATATATCTACATATACTGTGCCTCTGTAAACGTCTACCTCGATTGGTTTCTTCTTGCGAACCGCTGCTCTGTAGAACCGACTCCCAAGAGGGTATTTTCCCGATCACTATAATCTTAAACTGTTCATGTGTATGGCTAACCTATCCTTTTTTACCTTTATTTTTAATTCTCGTAATTTTTTCTTTCCTTTTTTTCTTGCATATTTTAAAAAACTTATTATTTATTTTTATTAGTATTCTTTTTCTTCTTTTTCTCATTCTTCTTCTTCTTCTTCTTCTTTTTCTTTTCCTTCTTCTTTTCCTTCTTCTTTTCCTTTTTCTTCTTCTTTTCCCTCTTCTTCTTCTTTTCCTTTCCTTTTCTTCTTCTTCTTTCTTCTTTTCCTCTTTCTTTTCCTTCTTCTTCTTCATTTCTTTTTCTTCTTCTTCTTCTTCTTTTCTTCTTCTTCTTCTTCTTCTTTTCCTTCTCTTCTTTTCCTTCTTCTTACCTTTTCTTCTTCTTCTTCTTCTTCTTCTTTTTCTTCTTCTTCTTTTCCTTCTTCTTTTCCTCCTTCTTTTCCTTCTTCTTCTTCTTCTTTTCCTTCTTCTTCTTTTTCTTTTCCTCCTTCTTTTCTTTCTACTTCTTCTTCTTTTCCTTCTTCTTTTCCTCCTTCTTTTCTTCTTCTTCTTCTTTTCTTCTTCTTCTTTTCTTTTCTTCTTCTTTTTCTTCTTTTCCTTTTCTTCTTCTTTTCCTTCTTCTTCTTTTCCTTTTTTCTTCTTCTTCTTTTCTTCTTTTTCTTTTTTTCCTTCTTTTCTTCTTCTTCTTCTTCTTCTTTTCTTTTCCTTCTTCTTTTTCTTCTCTTTTCTTCTTCTTTCTTTCTTCTTCTTCCTTCTTCTTTTCTTCTTCTTCTTCTTCCTTCTTTTTCTTTTCTTTTTCCTTCTTCTTCTTTTCCTTCTTCTTTTTTTTCTTTCCTTCTTTTCCTTCTTCTTTTCCTTTTTTCTTCTTTTCCTCTTCTTCTT
>CAHIKZ030000566.1:1157500-1162500 GCA_903632075.3 Acanthosepion pharaonis
GGGTACCTAAAATTTTAAATCCGCGAGCCCGATAATAGAGTTATAGAGCCAGGTAGATCAGGCAAAAAGAGCTAAAACAGTAAGGAAACTTTTAGTAGGAATTGTTTAACTCCCTTATTTTTATATATATATATATATATATATATATATATATATATATATATATATATATATATATATATTTCAATTAAAGGTGCAAATTATAATTTATAAACTCATGAATCATTCATACAAAAAACAAATATAGAGGTTAATGATTTAAATGGCGAGAATACATCGTCGCAAACAATATAAATAAGATACATCAACCCCGAACCTGTATGTGAATGATATGATCCCTGTTTATAAATTCCAGTTGCATAAGGTCTTTTTTAGTTTTTACAAGCTTTCGTCTGTTCCTACAGACATCCTCAGGTATGGAAATAGATATTGTTCTTGTTTTTACTTCTCGGTAATAAGAGGACAACGAAAATATGGATGTAGGAACAGACTATATATATATCCAAATGAGAAAAAGAACAGATAAGGTTAAAATCCACAGTTCGGAGCATTTACATTTTTTAAAAAAATGCTCAATACAAAGTAGAGCAAAATATTAATTATAATATTTTATCATAATAAATTAGAATAAAAATCATTTTACATCGCTACACAAAAACTTTCAGGTTTCGGTAGAAGACTGTATTTCTTCAGGTGATAGTAGATAACTCGTGAAAAAAATAACATATATATATATATATATATATATATATATATATATATATGAAAAAAAGAACAGATAGAGTTAAAATCCACAGTTCGGAGCATTTTTAAAAGTATTTTATATATATATATATATATATATATATATATATATATATATAAGTAAAAATCGTCGTTAAAATCTATTTCCGTTATAATGTTTTCCATGAATATATTTAAATATTCATCGCTTCATATCGAAGGTTTCTTTATAAATGACACCAGTTTCTCCAGACTAAAGGAAAGGAGAGAGTAAAAAAGAAAAGGAAAAAAAATATAATAAAAAAGGAAGAAAGAAAAATAAAATTTCTATATAGAAACTGGAGAAGAGAGAAAAGAGAGAGGAGATAATAAATACTGTATGTTGGTCTGCAGTTGGAGATTCATTGAGGAATTCACCTGACTCACTTCTAGCAGTTGACTATTTCTACGCGCTGCTGGTGAATCTTATATGTGTTGTTCTTGTCCTAACTATTATCGTTCATTAGTAAACGTTGTGTGATTATTCTATTCAGTAAACTCCCCTCGGTTTTAAAAATATCTATCTATCTATCTATCTATCTATCTATCTATATATATATATATATATATATATATATATATATATATATGTATGTATGTATGTATTTATTTGAAAATATTTTTTGTGGGTACAAAATCTAATAACAGAAATAAGCTTGATATTACTAGACATTTCTAAAACATTTCCTCAGTCTGTATTTGTTGACTTAATGAAATTTGCCACGTCGTCTGTTGAATTTAGATTCGACAGATTGACAGAGTCGCTATGGGCTCTCCTTTGGGTCCGGCACTTGTCATTATTTTTGTTGTCTTTCATGAGGAGAGAATACGTAGTAATGTACTTATGCCTCAACTGTATTGTCGATATGTCGACGATACTTTTTGTTTATTTCATGATGAAGTTGAGGCTGATCAGTTTCTCACTTTCCTGAATGGTATCCATCCAGCGTTGAGGATTACGGTCGAGAAGGAATTTAATTTTTAACTTGCCTTCTTGGATGTCTTAGTACATCGGACACTGACAATTTTTCTTACCTCAGTTTATAGGAAACCGATATTTGCGGGGTTATATAAGTCCTTCTTGGATGATGAAATCAATTTTGTTAAGGAAACCTTATGTGGTTTAGGATATCCGCCTGATACTGTTCATTCGGTTATCCGGAACAAGCTTGAGGAGTTCAGAAATGTCAAACTTTGTACTGTTAAAAAGTGGCCTGGTTATCTTAGATTGCCCTGTATCGGGTCCAAGTGTGATAATATGATTAGGCAGACTTCAGCTAATGTTCGTCATTGTTTTTCCTCGGATGAGGTACATATTGTTTTTCAAACTCGGCCTGTTTCGTTCTGGGTGCAAGGATGCTCTCCCTGCCCCTCAAATTAATTCTATTGTTTACAAATATATTTGTAGTTGCGATGCTGACTATATAGGGAGAACTACTCAACGGCTGGACATGAGAATTAAACGACATATTCCCACCAAGATCAGGAATCACTCCTTATCTTTGAATGAACTTGTCCCAAATACCTATGGTTCCGCCATATGTGAGTATGTCTTAAATAACAGAGGGTGTGCTGCTAATTTTAGTGCTGATTGGTTCACTGTTCTGTTCCAGTCACACTCTTTATTTCACCTCAAGGTGTTGGAGGCACTTTATATCGGTTCCTGCAAACCTTCCCTCTGTAAACAGCGTGAATGTTTGTTGGGGCTCGCTGCTATTTGTCTCTAGCTCTTGTGTTCATTTTTTTTAACTTCTCATTGCACATTTTCTGGTCTTTTAATTTAAGTTAAATCTCCCGTGAAGGCCTAATGAGCGGGAGCGAAACCGGTTGTTTCATTTGTGGAAATGTCTAGTAATATCAAGCTTCACACTTTTATTTCTGTTATATATATATATATATATATATATATATATATATATATATATATATATATATGTGTGTGTGTGTGTGTGTGTGTGTGTGTGTGTGCAGAAAATTTTTTTAGGCATGTCTGTTGAATAAATTACAAACAATATGTATGCTTATTTTGATCATAATCCTTTCATATTCACGAATATTTTTTTCGTATATTGCCATGAAATAAGGCAAGAAATGCATTGTAACAGTGGGAATCACTTTTATTTCCCACGTTCTTACCATCTCTTTCTGAGATCATCATCAGGGAAAGGAATAGCAAAAACAGTGTAGCTATCCTTTTTTTTCTTTTGTGTTTAAATGCTGTGGCTGACAGTTATGCTTTAGCGTTCATTAAAATTCTGATGATCTCGGGATTATAATCAGAATATGCACACGTATATATATATATATATATATATATATATATATATATATATGAATCGTGTTCCAATAACTTGGACCGATTTTCAATGTGAATTAAGTTTGAACGTCTAATGATTTTTTTTCTTTTTCTTTCATGTTTAACAACTTAAGCCTTTGACAATTTCAACCCTGGAAAGATTAACAAAACAGTGAAGTTAATTGGCCCCGACGATCGTGCGACTTTACGCCTTTAGATTTCTTCCTTTGGGGATCATCTCAAAAGTAAGCTCTATGCCAACAAGCCAGCAACAATTCAACAGCTGAAGGATGAGATAATAAGGCAGATTGGTGAGATCGAGGAGCAACTATGCAGAGACGCCATCAAAAATTTTGTCTATCGAGTAGAGGTGTGCCTCCGAAGCCTTGGCGGACATTTAGGCGAGATTATTTTTCACACATAATTGCCATAACTTAAATAACATGATCCAATAGAGAAATAAAAGAAAGTTTCACCAATAACACTGATTTATTTACTGCTGACTTTGATTCGTCTAAATGAAACACCATTACACACACACACACACACACACACACACACACACACACATATATATATATATATATATATATATATATATATATATATGTAACTTAAAAGAGACTGTTTGACCAACACAAGGACTGAACAAAATTCATGTTAAAAAAATAAAAACAAATGAAAACTACTGATTTTCTCCATTTAGACATTCATTTCTGTAGTTCACTGCAAGCAGATTTTTTTCTCCTGATGATGGCCATGTTGGCCGAAACTAGTCAAGGAATCTAAATGAAATAATAATAAAATGGAAATAATATTAATATACAACCCAGTGTGTCTGAATATTTTAAATTTTTAATATTTTTTATTCAAATATATGTTATATATATATATATATATATATATATATATATATATATATATATGAACTCATGTTTACTTAACTACAAAAGTTAATGCCCTCTCAGATACAAAATAGCAGTTACCAAAGACGTGATTTACAGAGCCAAAGCAAACTCTTCTTTGCACATATTATTCTATAAGGACCTTAGAAACATTAAACTAACCCTAATCAACACTGATTTTCCTAGCCACGTTGTCGACGAACAATTAAGATTAGCCTCCACTAACGAAAACAAGAATAAACACACCATTATATCTTCACTAAATGCTCCCTAATCATAAAAAGGAGGAAAAAGGTTTAGAAACATAATTCACTGTTTCATATTGATCAATGATCCTAACAAGCACCCAGGATTTATCATCTATTACTTAAAAAATTACAACATCTGACTTAATTATCACCAATGCCACAGGTCCATATAAATCCCTGTGATAAAATTGGCCGTGAATTCTCATATACTTGGGAGACTGCATCTACAACATTAAATACATCCATTGGGTACACGGGCATCATACTCTCTTGCAGACTAACCTGTCACCTGTCGAAATTTATGAACGACTAAAATGTAACCGTTAACATGAGACACATATTAGATGACAACACCAAAATATTCTATAGCCCCACTTGCAATGAAAGACTCCAAACTCTAGAAGATATAGATAGATAAATAGATAATGAACAGGATGAAATACATAGATAGATAGATAGATACATAGATAATGAACTGGCTGAGATAGATATCAAATAAACAACCCAATTAAATAAGATATCACTCACCATAAGATGTTATCTTGAAGTGCATAATATATATATATATATATATATATATATATATATATATATATATATTATGAAATGGACAAGTCCGACAATTATTTTAATATATTTTTTACGTTATTTTTTTACAAATATTTAAGTAAATACTCTGTTTATAATAAACAATATTAACAACATTTACCGGCCTGAATGTCCGAGAAATTTCATAGAAAATATGTGTCCTCCTACAGGAATCGAACCCATATCCTACACGGAACGTGC
>CAHIKZ030000566.1:1167500-1210000 GCA_903632075.3 Acanthosepion pharaonis
TTGGGTGACTACGAAGGTGTTTGGAGTGATCGCTAGTGATGGCGTCGTTATGCCTCAATTCCATCTTTCCACAGGGCTTCAGACTCAACACGGATGCCTGTATCAAGTGTCTTGAGGAAGTAGTCATGCCTTGGGTCAAGAGGGTGGCTGCTGGAAGAACCTATGTCTGGCAACAGGACGCTGCACCATGTCATACAAGCAGGAGAACTCAATCATGGCTGCTAGACAGTTTCTGTGACCAAAACAAATCCTATATCTATTAATATCTCAGACTGCAACCATCTATGGGTCGCATTTGAGCGATATGCCAACAAAACTCCTTATAACAACATAAATGAACTGAAGGCAAGAATTATGGCAGAATTCCACAACTTAAAAATGGAGAACGTCCTGAAGAGCTGCAGGAGATTCCGAAGTCACCTGGCAGCTGAGGTTGACGCTAATGTCGATTTCATCAAATAAATTTACTCTATAGTATTTTAAGATACGTTTGTGTAATTTTGGTAAATATATCTGTTAAATATCCATCGCTCCCTATATTGACATCAATGTATTCATATATCTATCTATCTATCTATCTATCTATCTATCTATATATATATATATATATATATATATATATATATATTGTCCGTATATTGCTTAATATGTTGTAATTGACATCTTTGATAATGGCTTATGTAAGCCGAAAGCTTGGATTGTATTAAAAAATATGGATCAATATTGTGAATTTCTTTCTTCGTTCAATGATAATCTTATTAAACTTATCAGATGTTATGAAAAGTGTTTACATAAAATAAATAGACAACACTTGTCTATATTATTTAATGAAATGTATATGAATATATATATATATATATATATATATATATATATATATATATATTTCGGAATATTTTTTTAAATAAAAAAGCAATATTGCTGTTTATAATTTTTATATATATATATATATATATATATATATATATATATATATATATATATATATATATATATTATAATTATATATATATATATATAAAATTATAAACAGCAATATTTTTTTAAAAAAATATATTCCGATTCGGGAACATTAATTAATATTCATCGAAGTTAAGTTTTAAAAGAAGACATTAGTCCATGCATTTAATCAAATTTTAAGTCAAGATACACAGCCACTGAGTCATATATTTTGAGGTTTTTCATTTTTTTTAACTCCTCTCAACACGTGCTCGGAACAATTAAGAAAAGAAAATAATAGTATTTTAATTAAAGATTTAATTAAAGATATTTTTCATTTTACATTGTCCTCGCCACACCTCGTCTCCGTGTTTGGTTCATCCGGTCCCGCCAAGAAGCTTGAATCCTATACGGCTCAGGAGGCCAAGTCGGGAATGGAACAGTCTCGGGTATTGATCGTATTGTCGGGTGGGTGGGTGGTCTTGGTTGGAGCTTCCGGGTTCTGTGTTGCTTTCTTTTCACTTCCTCTCCATTCACCTCTTCACGAACGTGGAACAAACGAAATGAATTGCTCTTCGTCAGGGTATACGGTCGGCGGCTTCTGTTTCCCAGGTGTTAGGGCTGATTCCGCGACTTGAAGGAGGGAAGACTTCAGGTGGTCTTTGAACCTGGGGTTCCGCGATGTCGTTTGCTGTCGGCCAGCCTGCTGTAAAGGAATTACTACGGGAGTCTTGAAGGGGCCATTCGGTTGACACGTTCCGACCACCTGAGGAGATGATTGAAAATGGCGTCTTCAATATTCGGCATTTCTGAGAGATTGAGGACTTCGTTGCTGGTACGTCGATCCTGTCATTTGATGATAAGGATCTGCCGGAGCTTGGCTTGTTCATTTTACATACTGTAAAGTTATTATACAAAACAGTAATTTAATTTATATAACACCAGACGATTTCATTTTGATTCCAGTTACAATGACATCAGATAGCGTTAAGGACAAAATATGAAGCCGAAATTTGAACATACATTGTCATAACGAAAGATTCTTTTCGGAAGCGAAGTAAATTACTAGGAAACAGAAAAGTTTCGTTAGAAACAAAGAAAAGAGTTAGCTATTATATAATATAAGCCCTCCTATATAGCAGTGAATGCTGGATAATCTCACAGATGAAGAAGAGACTTGAGGCAACAGAAACAAAGAAAAGAGTGCTGAACGGTTATATAATATCAGTCCTTCTATATGGTAGTGAATGCTGGACAATCTTTTCGCAGAGGAAGAAGAGACTTGAGACAACAGAAACAAAGAAAAGAGTGCTGAACGGTTATATAATATCAGTCCTCCTATATGGCAGTGAATGCTGGACAATCTCCTCACAGATGATGAAGAGACTTGAGGCAACAGAAACAAAGAAAAGGGTGCTGAACGGTTATATAATATCAGTCCTTCTATATGGCAGTGAATGATGGACAATCTCCTCACAGATGAAGAAGAGACTTGAGGCAACAGAAACAAAGAAAAGGGTACTGAATGGTTATATAATATCAGTCCTCCTATATGGCAGTGAATGCTGGACAATCTCCTCATAGATGAAGAAGAGACTTGAGGCAACAGAAACAAAGAAAAGGGTGCTGAACGGTTATATAATATCAGTCCTCCGATATGGCAGTGAATGCTGGACAATCTCCTCATAGATGAAGAAGAGACTTGAGGCAACAGAAACAAAGAAAAGGGTGCTGAACGGTTATATAATATCAGTCCTCCTATATGGCAGTGGATACTGGACAATCTCCTCACAGATGAAGAAGAGACTTGAGGCAACAGAAACAAAGAAAAGGGTGCTGAACGGTTATAAAATATCAGTCTTCCTATATGCCAGTGAATGCTGGACAATCTCCTCAAAGATGAAGAAGAGACTTGAGGCAACAGAAACAAAGAAAAGTGTGCTGAACGGTTATATAATATCAGTCCTCCTATATGGCAGTGAATGCTGGACAATCTCCTCGCACATGAAGAAGAGACATGCGGCAAACAAACAAAGAAAAGGGTGCTGAACGGTTAAATTCTCTTATATTGCAGTGAATGCTGGGCAATCTCCTCACAGATTAGGTTAACAAATATGATATAATTTATTTGGATACGCATCGAGCAGATATGAATGTATGAGAGAAAATCATGGAGAATCGTAGTTTAAAAACAGTAAAATCGACCTTGCTAACCGAAACGCTCCTCTGTGGCTCGATCGGTAAAAGCACGTCAGGCTATAAGACGGTTCCGTATAGGATACAGGTTCGATTCCTCTCGGAGGACATATATTTTCTATGAAAATTTCTCGGACATTCAGGCCGGTAAATGTTGTTAGTACTGTTTATTATAAACAGAGCATTTACTTAAATATTTGTATCTATAAAAAGAATGTATAAACATAAAAAATGTCTTAAAATAATTGTCGGACTTTTTCCATTTCCATATATATATATATATATATATATATATATATATATATATATATATATATATATATATCATAAAGAATCAATTTATACAGAGAATTAGATAGCAATGTTAATGTGATTAATGGTTTAATCACTTCGCTATCCGGACTTAATGAGACATTAACTTACTATCAATTCCTTGAATAAGATCCTTATATTCGAGTTATTGCCAGATGGAAGACACATGCTACATATTTCAAAAATTTCAAATTGTCATCTTCAGGGGGCAATTTTTCGCCATACATATGTGTAGACCTAAAAAAGTTTTTTTTTTTTAAATTATGATATTTTAGCAGTTGAATATATTTGCATCGCATGCTCCAAGCGTATATTCATTTTTTTTATAAATAATTAATGCATAATTTAAAAAAAAAAAAACAATAAATTAAAAATATATATATAAAGATAGTTTTAATAGTACTTAGTACTTTGTATGTCCATTCCAATCACCAGAAGAATGCCGGAGCGTACAACGGCCGAAACGTTGTAGACACAATATGTCTGTACTATTCAATGAAACATGTATGAATGAAGATATGCTGCCTAAATATATAAATTGTACAGTTACAAGAAATGTCTTCCTAAAATTCTGTCAGTAATTTATGGTAATGTTCTTTTGTGAGCAGATATTAGCGAATAAGATTAAATGTTTTTGAATTATTAGATCAATTTTTAATTATATGAGTACTTCGCGGGATACATTGACACAGCATATTCTGTTTATCCAATGGAGATAAGGAAGAAGAAATTTAGTTTTGTAGATCCTTTGTGAATATGTGCTATTGCGGTAAATGTAGGATTCTTGTGATGATTGAGTATATTTTATTGAAAGAAAGGGTCAGGATTGTGATTAACACAGACTAAGATAGTCAAGATCCCTTTCTCTTCAGACTTGTGCCACAGTTTTGTATTTTTTTTTTTAGAAAATAAATATACAATCCACATGAAGTGCTGCCCGATCCACCTTCTGCCCGAAGCTCGCCAATTCGCCATCTTCACATTCCATTGTAAAACATACACGCGACTCTGGAGCTTTTGGGTCGCTGAGGTAGAGAATTACACTAAGAAATAAAAATTTAACAACATCATTGACTCATTTTTGTTTATTAGACATTTAATTACGTCACTTAGCATCTTCCAAAGTTTACCTTGACTTTGAGCCTATCTGATTTATATTGATGAACGCTGTTAAATTTCAAAATTCTGAAAAAATAACATTTTCACTTTTGCTTATAAATACTTGTAATAAAAATCGAATCTTTATATTTGTCTTGATAAAGTCCATCAGAGGACGAAACGGGTCCACTAAGATAAGTTTTGCTTTTTTCTTTAATCATATTTTCCCTTTGCAAATATATCTGAATTTTTATATACACACACAGGAATACACACATACACACTCACACGCACACACACACACAAGCACACGCACACACATATATATACTCACAGTCGACCTTGAAAATGGCTAAATGTATAGCCGAAAGCGCTCGGATAAAAAGAACATACGGGCAGTTTTTATATAATTTATCATCTGAAAAGGAAAAAAAATATTACATCGCATGAGAAATTGTATAAAAAACTAAAAAAAAAGCTTCTTTCTCTGCCGGATTCAATGAAATGTACATGAAAGAAGGATTGCTGCCTAAATACACACACACACACACACATATATATATATATATATATATATATATATATATATAAAAGAAATATGTTGTAGTGGTTCCAACGAGAGAAAAGTATGTATATTAAAAAGAAGAGGGGTGCCGCAAACGTTTTTGGTTGTAATGTGGATTTATTGAGAAAAATATTATTTTTGTTTTACATAATTTCAATTTTGAAATTTGTAAAACAAAGTATAATATTTTTATATATAAAATATTATGTAAAATGTAAATGTAAATGTAAATGTAAATGTATTATGTATTATGTAAAACAAAGTATAATATTTTTATATATAAATATTATATTTTTGTTTTACATAATTTCAATTTTGAAATTATGTAAAACAAAAGTATAATATTTTTTTCTCAATAAATCCACATTACAACCAAAAACGTTTGCGGCACCCTCTTCTTTTTAATATATATATATATATATATATATATATATATATATATATAGAGAGAGAGAGAGAGAGAGTAAGGGGGAGAAAGAGAGGCATATTATGTCTATTCCTTTTATACTGATCCTTTCCACTTCTCTAATCAGTTTAAGATGCTGTTCATCAAACAAAATAATCAAGATGTTTCGATCTCCTCCAAGATCATCCTCAGGGGTAAATTACTTGGGTAGGGAAAACTATGGTGCCTTCCTTGGTTAGAGAACTGGAAAGGATCAGTACAAAATAAATAGACATAATATGAACTCCTTTATTTCGTCCACTAGGGTAGACTGTTCTGGTTCCACGTGTCATGCCTCTACCGGATTTTTCAGGTATCTCCCTATGAATGTTTGGGACTTATAAAATTAATGCACTGAACCCTCAAAGAAACATGGTCCAGTGACTAAAAGCGTTGGTTGGATCTAGTGATTTGACACAAAGATTTGGGAGTTCAATACCTGGCTACTGTAGTGGTGAACAAAAACTTGGAGAATTGAGTTAAAGAGAGATAACTAAGACCCTCGGAAGAGGCATGGAACGTGGAACTAGAACAATCTACCCAGGTGGACGAAATTGTTCGAAATTCAAATCACCAGAAGAATGCCGGAACATACAACGGGCGAAACGTCGTAGACACAATATGTCTGTACTATTCAATGAAACATGTATCAATGAAGATATGCTGCCTAAATATATAAATGGTACAGTTACAAGAAATGTCTTCCTAAACTTCTGTGAGTAATTTATGGTAAGGTTCTTTTGTGAACAGATATTAGCGAGAAAGATTAATGTTTTTGAATTATTAGATCAATTTTTAATTACATGAGTCCTTCCCTCGAGACATTGACACAACACATTCTGTTTATCCCACGGAGATAAGGAGAAAATTTAAATATCTTGGAAATATTCTAACAGAGGACAAAAATATGGCATCGAAAACCGAGGGCAGATTGAAATAGCAAAAGATGCCTTCCAGAAACTAAGCAACGTATTAAAAAACAGGAAAATTATTTAAAATATTATGTAATATAACCTGTAGGAGGCATGGTGGGGCAAAGGTTAGCGGCACGGATTGAGGAATCGGAGAGCCGAGTTAGAATTCCACACGAATCCATTGTATTCACATAAGTGCTTCGGAAAGGTATGAATCTATAACCTTTTATGGCAACTGGTTTACCGCAAAAAGAAATGGCAACCTACTGCGGGAAAAAAACTGCTTAGTTAGTCATGTATCAAAAGATACATGATCGCCTGAGCGTGTATCACGCATGGCACATAACTGACTGACTGACGTGCTAATACCCTTGGGAAAGGTATGAATCATCTTCTTCTCCCCTCAAATATGGGTAAATAGCAGGACAGGCTGGGTTCTATATCCTTCGATGGCAACAGGCCTACCGCAGAAAGAAATGGCTGAGGGGAAAAAATTGCCTCATCAGTTATCTATCGAAAAATACATGATCGCCTCAGTGTGTATAAAGCATGGCCCTAGCTATGGGTAAATAGCAGAACAGACCAGGTTCTATAGCTCTGGTCTACTGCAGAAAGAAATGGCAACCTACTGCAGGAAGAATCTGCCTCGGCAGTCATGTATCAGCCGTGTATTACGCATGTCACATAAGTGTCTGACGTGCTAATACCCTTGGAAAGGTATGAATCCTCTTCTCCCCCACCTCATAGCTGTGAGGAGAATGAGAGGACAGGCCGGGTTCTATAGCCTTCGATTGCAACTGATCTACCGCAGAAAGAAATGGCAACTTACTGCTGGAAAAATCTGCCTCGTCAGTCATGTATTGAAAGATACATGATCGCCTAAGCGTGTATCAAACATGGCAAATAACTGACTAATATCCATGTTTAAATCATAATGTTTCTCTCAGTGATTGAACGCGTGTATATACTAAAGTGGAAACTAAGCTTAACGCCAAGTAGCGATAGTGTGTTTCATTTTTGAACGAAATATTCAAACCATGAATATTGTGGTCAAACATAATACAGACTGTCGCCGATTAGTGCTGACCTCAGTGTCCAATTTTAGGTCCATACATACACATATATATATATATATATATATATATATATATATATATATATAGTCTGTGTTAAAAGGAAGAATCTAATACCTCTACGATGATTCGGCTTGTTTTTGGAGAGAACGCTTTTAGAATTCAAACTGCGCTTGTCAAGGCGTACTTGACGATTATCGATAGCCATTTCCTCAGTGTCCATCGCCGACCCCACTCACCCTGTAGCCGATGTCAGTCAGACAAAAACGAACGAGAACGTACTTCGCTACCATTCCTCTACCCCCGCTTTGACGGACAGTGGCCGCTATTTTTAACGGACCGACCGTTTGGGAGATGCCGATTGCCGTCTGCGAAAATATTAGACGGGGAACTATTCTAGACAAGCGTCCGCTGAGAGAAACCTAGGTAGGTGAGAGGGATAATAAAATGTCGCTGGTCGGACTCAGACAGAACACAAAAGATAAGATTTTACAAGTAAGCAAAGGATTGGGTTTCACTGAACATTCATGGGCGACTCTTTTTGTAAAATCTTCATTTGTCTACGAAGCGATGCTAAACCCTTTTTTTTTACTAATTTTCATCCAATAGAAGGCTCAAGAGCCACTAATGGTAGAGATTACTCTATGGAGTTATATTAGCGTCGGTAAGGACTGGCATTAGAAGTATAGATCTTAAATAGACATTAGAAGGGACCCGAAAACCCAATCCTAAAAATGAAATAAGGGATAAACCTCTACTCCTGTTCGAAATACACGGTTGGAGTATGAACTGGGTAATAGACGAACTAATCTACTCCACACACACACACACACACACACACACACACACACATTTTATATATATATATATATATATATATAATGAAAAAACAGACCACTTTAAGGTCTGTTTTTTCATTAAATATTAGCTCTGGATTCATTTTGAGCTCTCAGGATTTCATCCTCCTTGGAATTACCCATTCGGTTTACCAAGTTCTTCGTAACTTAAATATATATATATATATATATATATATATATATATATATATATATATATATCGTCAGGTCACGAGTGCTGTCCCTCGTGGCATGACGATTGCCTCTAGCATGAAACAGACTGTCGCCTCTAAGTGTTGACTTCTATGTTCACTTTTTATATTTACACACGCTCTATCTCTGTCATTGAGCACTTTATCCCATAAATATAGCACATCTTAAGACTACATATATATATATATATATATATATATATATATATAGAATAGATAGACACATCTTAAGACTATATATATATATATATATATATATATATATATATATATATATATATATATATATATATATATATATAAGAATAGATAGATAGATTGATAGATAGATAGATAGATATACTGGATATTGTGCGTATTGCCGCAATTTGATTTTGGTGTGTGTATAATAATTATTGTAAATGTATTGGATATAATCATTATAACTGGCCTCAGTTTGAATTAGAATACCTTGAATTTATGAAACTTTTATTTATGACGATAGGAGAACCTGTCTGCTCCTATTGATGAAGGAGGGAAGAAAAAATATTAAAATAAAATAGATAGTTAAGGAATAAAATTTCAGAGATCAGGCACAGATGTTAGGAGCACAGAGCTGAAGCAGATTTGGAAGGAACGGGAAACCCAGTTCTAAAAAGGAAACAAGCGATGAACCAATAATCCTGCTCGATAAACCGGGGAGGAGTTCGAACCGGGCGATAGGCGCACCTATCTACTCCTATTGTTAGAAGAAAGAGTAAAAATCAAAAATTAAAATAAAATAGTTAATTAGTGAATAAAATTTCAGTGCTCAGGCATAGAAGCACAGAGCTGAAACAGGCTTTAGAAAGAACCGGAAACACATTCCTAAACAGGAAACACGTGATAAACCTCTCATTCTTTTCGAAAGACCGAGGAGGTTTGTTAACCGGTAAATAGGCGGACATTAAAATCATCAGAAACGTATGAGAGTCGTTAAATAAGGACGTCAGGCTTTGATTACGGTTTCCACTCTGAGTCTCATATCCGACGATTCTTGAAAAAAATTAAGCAACTAAAGACGATGGTTCCGTACCAGACTGAAATTAATTAATAAGCAGAAAACAATTCGATAGACTAAGCGAGCTGATACTAATTTGACTTTAAGAAAATTACAGACGTTTATATTGTGAAGTCATAACAGGCTCGACACGGCTCGGTACTGGGTCATTCCCAGACTGCTCAGTCCTGGCGTCGGTCATCTGTTGACCGCTTCGTCCCTTCATCTGCCGTACCAGTGGTAAAAAAAAATTCCCTTCATCTGCCCTACCAGTGGTAAAGAAATTCCCTGAAGTTAAAAGATTATGAGTACCAGTGGTGAAGAAATTCCCTGAGGTTAAATTAAATGATTATGGAAACCAGTGGTAAAGAAATTCCCTGAGGTTACATTAAAAGATTATGGAAACCAGTGGTAAAGAAATTTCCCGAGGTTACGTAAAATATTATGAGTACCATTGGTAGATAAATTCCCTGGGGTTACATTAAAGTCTATGCGAAAGTTTGTAAGGCTGATAGAAAGAATTAGTCTTGAACAATTGAAAGAATAATTTGAGAAGATTCATAAAAGGCTTCTGAAGAAGAACATGAAAATAAATCTCAAGAATGTAAAGAAGATGAAGAGGATTAATACAAAGACTGTGAAGAAGAAATGGAAGAAGATTAAATAGAAAGACTGCAAAGAATACAGAGGAAGAAGAGATAGAATATGGCGGGTATGAAGAGGCTGATACCACTGATGATAGTGGATAGTGTGGAGACGCCATTAGAGAAAGCTCATGATAAACTAATGTTAGTACTGGCTGAAACTGACAAATGCTGCTTCTTAGGACGGCAGTGTCAGTTAGAGGTAGATTTGTGAGAAAGTGTTAGTAATGGGAGAAAAGTCGGGGAGAAATTCCCTGAGGTTAAATTAAAGAATTGTGGGAACCGGAAAAATTCATGGAGTTACATTAAAAGATGATGCCGAAGTTACTAAGACAGGTAGAGAAAATTAATCTTGAATAAGTGAAAGACAAATTGAGTCCCCTGCGAAAAAGGAATGCAGTCAAGTGAGATAATTTGGACACCATAATGAACTGGTCAGCCATGATAAGTACCTTAGTAATTATTGTTACCATAACGACAGCAATATGGAAGCTGAAAAAGCATAGGCACTAATCTATAGATAACGTATTTGGCGAGTTGCATCGAGAAAGACATGCCAATTAATGTTCTTTACCCAAGAAGATCGAACCCAGTGAAAGAAGAGGCCGAATTGTATGTGTCAGAACAGAAAGCGGAGTCGACACCTGTAGAACTATGTTATATAGGAGTAAAGTGTCACTGCCGACACTGTAGTTTGAACATAGATCGCCAGAGAGCAAACACAGGCGATCCCATTTGGAATAAGATGATAATGTGATAGTAAAGGATATATCTATATATTAGAAATAGAGTGACTTGATTGATCTCTATTTCTATTCTATCCTCTATTATTATACGGATCACCATTTCTACGCTATTCTCTATTATTATTATTGAGCAACTACTATTAGTGCGAGTCCTATTCGAAGGCGTCTGGCATCAGTATTTTCCAACGGCGTAAATATAGTTGTATCTGCGATTACAAAGTCTCTACTACAACAAGTATTACGAAAGTGGCAACGAGTATTCGTCGAAATCACAAAAAAGGAAAAACGTCATCACCTTATGTAAAAATAGGGAAGTCGACCAATTTGTTGGTTTTACGACATAAAAAAAAAACTTTTGAGGTTTAAATGCTGAATTTTGTAATGGTCACCCGTGACGAAATAGGTAACTAGGTATATATATATATATATATATATATATATATATATCCACACTTTTTGAAGGGACGAATACAGAGACCTGGTGCACTAAGTGCCACAAGGTTCCCAAACGACCCTCCGCAGGTTTTGAATTCCGAGTTGTCTTTCTCCTAGACCAGTTGCCATCCAAGGCTATAGAAGCCAGTCTGTCCTGTTATTTACCTATAGCTGGAGGGAGAAGAAAAGGATTCACACCTTTCCCAAAGGGTATTAGCACGTAAGTGAATGTAATGGATTCGACTAGAAGTTGAACTCGGCTCTGCGATTCCTCAATCCGAGCCGCTATCCATTACTCCACCGTGCCTCCCAAAAGGTGTGGCTGGTCCTGCACGAAGCCTTCACCACTATAATCAAATCTCATGTTTCGTTGTCGGGCTGTCGGTTTCCTGAAACTGATCTGTTTGACCTCATACGTCGAATTCGACGGGAGAGTCGACTATATATATATACCGTTAATAATCATCAACATATATATATATATATATATATATATATATATATATATATATATATAAATATATGGATATGTATGTATGAAGAAAAATATATGGAAACAAAATCATAATATGCAATTATGAAGTATTAAAATATAAAGTCAAAAAACAAACAAAATCTTAATATTTTCATTAAACATAATTAACATTAGAAATATAAAATTCAACATGAAAAGACGATGGACATAAGAGCACAACTAATCCAAACAGATAACTGAAATTTTTATATAAGATCAGCGTTCCGTTTAAATATGATCACGTCGTCGTCACGTGGGAGATGTTGTGAAAACGTATTCGAAGATGATTTCAAAATATTAAAATATTAAAATATTTATATGTTCTAATGTTAATTATGTTTAATGAGAATGTCCTGATGATGGTCTAAAATAGACCGAAACGTCCGACATTGACTTTTATATTAACATTAATACAGCATAATTGCATATTAAGATTTTTGTTTGTTTTTTCTGTATATTTTTTCTTCATATATATATATATATATATATATATATATATATATATATATATATATATATATATATAATGTTTACGATCGTATCACGTTGAAATACTATGTTGATATCCTGTTTAGTATCTTCGTAATACCAGGTGATGTAAGATTGGATGTGGGGCTAGAGTAATGAATATAGGCTTGGAACTTGAAATCGACGGACCAAGTTCCAGCTTTGGTCGAATTCGTTATATTTATATTTACTTACAGGATAATAGTCTTTGAAAATGTATAAATCCACCTCCGCTCCCCGCTGCTATGTGTTAATTAGTAGAACTCCAGTCATACTCACACAGACGTGATGCGGCTTCCCTCTGTCTTTTCTATAAATATTTTCATGGCGTCTGCGAAGATGAGCTGTTTTTACCGGTGCCCCGACTGCATGAATGTAAACGTGCTACTAGGTCGACATCTCGACCCCACCCTTTTACTGTTGAAACAGTTAAATGTAACGGCCTCTTCTATGCCAACACCTTCTTCTGTCGCACTTCCCGACAGTGGAACTCCCTGCGTCTTACTTGCTTCCATGATAACTATAATCTTCACCTAAAGCAAGGATATAATGCCACTGACACTAAGTCGCAAAGGTCTACTGGGAGTGAAAGGGAATGAGAAGAATTTAGAAGCAACAGTTAACCTAATCCTAAACAGGAAAACAAGTGATAAACTTCTCTTGTTCAATAGTCAGAGGAGAAGTGTGAACCGGGCGATAGAGGAATTGTTTAATTTCTATTCACCCTTTTCCTTCTAAATAGTTTATTTCTTTGTTTCCATTCTTCTTAACCAGTGAGCACGTGATGTTTCAATACTATTGATTGATTGATTTTTTACGGATTATCAACACTTTTGGAATCATTTAAAGCCTAACATATTTTGAATAGTATTTTTTGTGAGTGAATGTTGCAATTTTTTTTTTTTTTTTTTTTTTTTTGAGAATAACAATGCTTTATTTCCACACATACAAATCTTACTATTTAACCCGTACCCGGAAGAGATGTTCGTTTTGTAGGACTTAGCTGTGTTTTTCTTTCACTATACTTCCCAGTCCCACTAGCAATTACACTAGCTCGTTATGTAGGAATTCGAACTCGGCTCGCCGATTTTGACTTCTGGCTCGCTAGCCATTAAGCCACCAGTCGGTCGGTGATTTCCATACGAAAGCGTTCAGCCAACAAAGGCTAACTCTGGAAGTTTTCTCATCCGCGAGTGTATCACTCAAGAACGAACGAGGAGACGTTGTGGGTGGGGAAACCTCGCTAATGCCTTGTCTTTATGCAGTCCCGTTGTCATGAGATGGAGAGCCGACTCCGGAGACACTGCGAAATGTCGTGGTCAGGTGGTATCGGCAACGTCGAGGTTTTTAACGTGAAGCGAACGCGCCAGCTTGCGTGAGAGACGTCCATTTTCTTTTCTCTGCAAGTAATTTTTTTTTCCCCTTCTACCTACTTTAGATGAACACTGACACGGAAGGAGACACACTCAGATGTCACACACCCACACATTCACAGACCCGGAAGACAGACAAACAAAGTGTTTGGTAAATATGACTTCATTTGTATATTCACAAATATCACCAAAAGAAAACGTAGATCAATATAAGAAAGAAAGAAAGAAAGAAAGGGAAGAAAGGGAGGCGATAATGCTGTCATACGTTTACTTTCTGCTTCAATGAAAAGGAAAATGTGTAAATTTTGAATATTTTCATTTTCTTCTTCTTCTTCTTCTTCTTCTTCTTCTTCTACGCGCCATGTCCATTCAGGACGTGGGTGATCATGGCTCTCTACGACTTCTTTCCTTAGCTCAAAATAAGGTTTGCCGTTTCATTATCGCTCTCATTCCCTGTTCTGCCCTGCCTTTGCACTTACTCGTTAGGTAGGGTGATCATGGTCCTCCACAACGTCCTATCCTTTATACCTCTTATCAAGGTTTGTCGTTTCATTATCCCTCCTTTCTTTGGTGCGCCATCGATTTAAATTAGCTTGTTAGATATGATGATCATGGTCCTCCACAACTTTCTTTCCTTTGTAGCTCTTAGCAGTTTTGATTATCCCTTCCGGTCTTCGTTGCGCCATCCATTTATATTAGCTCGTAATATAGGCTGAACTTGGCTCTCCGCAGCTTCCTATCCATTGTGGCTTTTAGCAAAGTTTGTCTTTTATTATTTCTCCCATTCCTTGTTCCGTCATCCATTTACACTTAGTTAGGTTTATCATGGCCCTCCACAACTTCCTTTGTAGCTCTTAGCAATGTCTTTCTTTCACTATCCTTCCCAATCCCTGTTCTGCCATGCATTTATGCTAGATCGTTAGGTAGGCTGATCATGACCCTCCACAACTTCCTATTTCTTATAGCTTTAAGCAATGTCTTTCACTATCATTACCAGTCCTTGTTCTGCCATGCGTTTACACTAGCTCGGTAAATAGATAGAACATGACTCTCCACAACTTCCTATGCTTTGTAGCTCTTACCAATGTTTGCTTTTCACTATCTTATCCAGTCCTTTTTCTACCATACTTTAAGACTAGCTCGTTGGGTTGATCATAGCTCTCCACAACTTCCTATCCTTTGTAGCTCTTAGCAATGTGTCTTTCACTATCCTTCCCAGTCCCTGTTCTGCCATGTATTTTCGCTAGCACGTTAAGTATGTTGATCATGGCTCTCCACAACTGCCTATCCTCTGTAGCTCTTTGCATTGTTTGTCTTTGCATTATCCTCCACCCCATCTTCTGCGATCCATTAGTACAAGCACTTCAGGTAGCTTACTAGCCCTATGTTCCTCTTGCCATCAATATGCGCTGTGCGTGTCAGATTTTCCAGGCCCTCTTTTCTCATTATGTGCCCGAAATATCTCAACTGTCTCTTTCTTATTCTAAGTATAATTCTCATTTTTGCTTCCATTAACCTGTCGTTACTCATATATTCAGTCCATAGTGTCCTCATCATCCTTCTGTAGAACCACTTTTCTGCTTCTTCAAGTACCTTCTTCATCTTTGCTTATCGATGATAATCTATACACCCTTGCGCAAAATAAATGAAACAACCGCTTTAGTTTCCTTTCTTTCACCATTCGGTCAGTTTTAGACCCACTGGAGTGACAGGGTGTAATCGATTTCTTCCTCAGATTAGGTCATTTGCAGTTGTGTGCAGTAATATGAATCTATTTTTGGCGTGTATGATGAAATTTTTGTTGGCCTTGAAAAATATTGCGTCATCCGTGATTGCACCAGATTTTCATCACGCCCAGACACTCTTGTCTCGACTGTCGATTAGTTGTCCTACGGCCATAGTCTGCGATGGACATTACTCCAAATAAGTGTACGAAAATTGTAACGCTGCCCGAACACATTGTGAAGCCTTGCCAGTGAGCAAATCAAAATACTATAGACTGGCGTGGAATCTGTCCGGATTAAAATCCAGTCGAGAATCTGTGATTAATTTGGAAGGGACGACTTTGTGGAATGGACATACGAAGTACTAAAATGTGCACTGGGTCATGTTTTATTGGAAAAGAATGATAAAAAGTTTAATAATAACGGAATTGTTCGTTTTGTTTCAATCAATTTGCATAAAGGTATATTCAGTCAATTATGTGCCATGCGGGAAACACATTTAGGCGATCATGTATCATTTGACGAGACAATTTTTTTCCAGCAGTAGGTTGCCATTTCTTTTTAGCGATAGACCAGTTGCCATCCCAGGCTATACAACCTTGTCTCCTCTGCTATTTACCCATAGCTGAGGGGGTGAAGAGGATTCATACCATTTCGGAGGGCATAAGCACTTAAGTGAATGTATTGGATTCGACTGGAATTCGAACTCGGCTCTCCGATTCCTCAATCCGAGCCGCTAACTTTTGCTCCACCATGCCTCCTACAGGTTATATTACATAATATTTTACATAATTTTCCTGTTTTTTAATACATTGCTTAGCTTTTGGAAGGCATCTTTCGCTATTCTAATCTGCCCTCGGTTTTCGATGCCTTATTTTTGTCCTCTGTTAGAATATTTCCGAGATATTTAAATTTTCTCCTTATCTCCGTGGGATAAACAGAATGTGTTGTGTCAATGTCTCTAGGGAAGGACTCATATAATTAAAAATTGATCTAATAATTCCAAAACATAAATCTTTCTCGCTAATATCTGTTCACAAAAGAACCTTACCATAAATTACTCACAGAAGTTTAGGAAGACATTTCTTGTAACTGTACCATTTATATATTGAGGCAGCATATCTTCATTCATACATGTTTCATTGAATAGTACATAGATATTGTGTCTACGGCGTTTCGGACGTTGCACCCTCAGGCATTCTTCTGGTGATTGGAATTTCGAACAATTTCGTCCACCTGGGTAGATTGTTCTAGTTCCACGTTCCATGCCTCTTCCGAGGGTCTTAGTTATCTCCCTTTAACTCAATTCTCCAAGTTTTTGTTCACCACTACAGTAGCCAGGTATTGAACTCCCAAATCTTTGTGTCAAATCACTAGATCCAACCAACGCTTTTAGTCACTGGACCATGTTTCTTTGAGGGTTCAGTGCATTAATTTTATAAGTCCCAAACATTCATAGGGAGATAACTGAAAAATCCGGTAGAGGCATGACACGTGGAACCAGAACAGTCTACCCTAGTGGACGAAATAAAGGGTTCATATTATGTCTATTTATTTTTGTACTGATCCTTTCCAGTTCTCTAACCAAGGAAGGCACCATAGTTTTTCCCTACCCAAGTAATTTACCCCTGAGGATGATCTTGGAGGAGATCGAAACATCTTGATTATTTTGTTTGATGAACAGCATCTTAATATCAAGAAACTGATTAGAGAAGTGGAAAGGATCAGTATAAAAAGGAATAGACATAATATGCCTCTCTTTCTCCCTTATTCTCTCTCTCTCTCTCTCTCTCTCTCTCTCTATATATATATATATATATATATATATATATATATATATATATGTATGTATGTATGTATTTAGGCAGCAATCCTTCTTTTATGTACATTTCATTGAATACGACAGGGAAGGAGCTTTTTTTTAGTTTTTTATACAATTTCTCATGCGATCTAATATTTTTTTTCTTTTCAGATGATAAATTATATAAAAACTGTCCGAATGTTCTTTTTATCCGAGCGCTTTCGGCTATACATTTAGCCATTTTCAAGGTCGACTGTGTGTATATATATGTGTGTGTGTGTGTGTGCTTGTGTGTGTGTGCGTGTGAGTGTGTATGTGTGTCTTCCTGTGTGTGTATATAAAAATTCAGATATATTTGCAAAGGGAAAATATGATTAAAGAAAAAAGCAAAACTTATCTTAGTGGACCCGTTTCGTCCTCTGATGGACTTTATCAAAACAAATGGAAGGATTCGATTATTATTACAAGTATTTATAAGCAAAAGTGAAAATGTCGTTATTTTTTCAGAATTTTAAAATACAACAGCGTTCATCAATATCAATCAGACCAGCTCAAAATCAAGGTAAACTATGGAAGATGCTAAGTGACGTAATTAAATGTCTAATAAACAAAAGTGAGTCAATGATGTTGTTAAATTTTTATTTCTTAGTGTAGTTCTGTAGCGGAGACTTACCTCAGAGACCCAAAAGCTCCAGAGTCGGGTGTATGTTTTACAATGGAATGTGAAGATGACGAATTGGCGAGCTTCGGGCAGAAGGTGGATCGGGCAGCACTTCATGTGGACGGTATATTTAATTTCAAAAAAAAAAAAAAATACAAAACTGTACACGAGTCTGAAGAGAAAGGGATCTTGACTATCTTAGTCTGTGTTAATCACAATCCTGACCCTTTCTTTCAATACAATATACTCAATCACCACAAGAACTTGTACATCACCTCCCAATTCTACATGTATCACAATACCACATGTTCACAAGGGATCTACAAAACACCCCATGATTGGTTTGGTTTGGTTTATTTTGTTTAACGGCATATCGACTTAAATGGGTTATTTAATGTCGACAACATTTTTAGGATAGATTCGTATGAATAGAATATGTATTCTTTGGTTTAGATTGGTTTGGCTTATTTTGTTTTACGGCATATCAACCTCAATGGGTTATTTAATGCCGACAACATTTTTAGGATAGATTCGTATGAATAGAATATGTATTCTGTGGTTTAGATTGGTTTGGCTTATTTTGTTTTACGGCATATCAATCTCAATGGGTTATTTAAAGCCGACAACATTTTTAGGATAGATTCGTATGAATAGAATATGTATTCTGTGGTTTAGATTGGTTTGGTTTATTTTGTTTTACGGCATATCAATCTCAATGGGTTATTTAAAGCCGACAACATTTTTAGGATAGATTCGTATGAATAGAATATGTATTCTTTGGTTTATATTGGTTTGGTTTGTTTTGTTTTACGGCATATCAATCTCAATGGGTTATTTAATGCTGACAATTTTTTTATTGCTGGTAATATTTTGTTTTGTCAAAAATTTCCTTCAAAATTGTATTGCTGGTAATGATTTTTTTTTTCCAAAAAGTATTGCTGGTAACAGTTAACTATTTGCCCATAGCTGGGACCCTAACAGGTGCTACCACCCCGGAACAAAAGCAATTAAGAGGTGATTCCAGGCTCCTCAAAACCTCCTGATCAGAGGCCTTGCTCACTGGACGTAATTTATCGTCTTACCCAGAACGCGGATGTAGTTTAACGTCTTACCCAGGACGACCATGAAACATGAAATGGCGGGAGGAGGAAAGGAACCCGAAAACAAAAGTAAAGTAACAAAAGCCAATTCAAACAAAACAGATGTTAGTAGGAGCCGTCCGCCAAAATAATAAGAGAGGCCATTGTATTCTGCCATTCTACAGAATCAAGCAGCACACTGACTTCGTTGGGCCGGAAGTGGTGGTATTTCTTGTAGCCATTTTTATTGGCTAGTTCCGAGCGCTCATTGGCTTGACTCAAAAGGAGACTCGATTTTGGCCTGAGGTGGTTGCTTCCCTGAGAGCGAGGAACGGTGATGGCATTTGCGGAATTGATTTGCCTATTGGACAGTGTACCTCTGTTTTGCCCATAGAGTTTGCGTGTGTGTGCGTCTGTGTGCTTCCAACCAATCACACAGTTTTATTTACCAGAATAAACTTTATATAGATTTACATAACAATTTATAATAGCAACGCTAACAAAAGTATCGATAGCATTATTTAAAGGTTCGTATATACAAATATTAAATTTAATATCATTTGACAAAATAAGAAATCATTAATCTTATCCAGTAATTTCTAATCGTTCTGATGATAGTTTGTGATACTTCCAAATTATGAGAAAGGGTCCAAAGTACGAGGTCTGATCAAAAGCTATCAGAGCTGTTGCTGTGTTAACGGATCTAAATCAGGCTGAGTGAAGCCGTTTGGTTGAGAATGATCTTGAACTTTGTTCCTACATGCACATTAAGTTATAACGTTCTCGCTCGCTTCCTTTGTTCATAGCAGTGTTTGGAAGGAAAGTGTGTAGAGTGTGGTCGTCTCAACACATATCGAAGTAGTAGTGTCGCTTGTAGTCATTTTTATTGGCTGGTTCCGAGCGATGTCTGGTCAGGTGAATAAAAGCACGGTACGCTCGTTCAAACGGGAGTCTTGTTTTTCTTAAGAGGAGTTGCTTACCTGAGGTTGAGGAGCAGACATCGTCTGCATTTGTGGAACTGAATTGCCTATTGGACTGTTTTTTGTCCACTGGATTTGAATATAATGTGTGTCCGTGTGTCCGTGTGTGTGCGTCCGACCAATTCTCACACAAATTATTATTTATATTGTTTTATTCTGAGATTAATTTATGCCTTCCATGTCTTAAATAACTGAAGATTTCGAGTTTAACCGTTTTCTTTTAAGTTTTAGAACTTTTTTTTTTTGAGATCATAGACAAAGAACACCATTGGAAAATTCGTAGACTTAAAGAATCAGCACATATTTTAGACCACAAAAGTTGCAATATGAGAACTGGTAAAAACATGAATGGTAACAGCAAAATAAATTGCAATATGTGTAATGGCAAAAAAAGTAGTTGCTTAGAAATTAGGTTTGTAATACCCAGAAATTCATACACAGATGTCCTAAGAACATATGGCACAATGGTTAAAAGCGTTAGTTAAGAGTGTGAGTTCAATACCTGGCTAAGGCAGTGGAGAACTTTCAGAGGGAAAATTAACAGGAGATAACCGACAACTAACATCCATTAAACATGGCACATGGAACTAGAACAGTCTACCCCAGTGATCGAAATAAAGGATTAAGTTCAACATTCCAAGTACCTGAAGAAGGCCGGAGCGTACAACGGCCGAAACGTTGTAATAAATATGGCGACACAGATGAGGACAATAGTCCGAATAATGTAAATAGTGTACATATTACCTCATCTCAGAAATATGGCAACAAAAATGAGTACAATTTATAATAATAAACCTTTTTTACCAGTGCTCATTTTGCAATTTTTTGCTGTTATCATTGCAATTTTTGTTGTTATTATCGCTTTTCTCTGGCACTCCTTATTAGTGATTCCCATAATCTATTCATTTCTATGTTTGGTCGGCTCAGGATATTTTTGTGGCCTAGGATATGTGCTGATTGCTTAAGTTTACGAATTTTACAATTGTGTTCTTTGTCTATGATCTCAACCTGATCCCAAAGAAGGTGGTAATCTCCCTTTTCTCTCTATATGTGGTCAGCCACGCCTGATTTTTCCACTTCCCCTCGTGTTACAGCTTTCTGGTGTTCTTGAAGCCTTACCTTGAGGGGGCGGTCTGTCTCCCCTTTGTATTTCTTTCTACAGCTGTCCAGGAGGAGGACAACAACAGAAAACAGTCTGCCTTCCTTATGTGAAGCGGTTATCAGAGAAAATACAAAGGATCTGCGGTAAATATAACATGAGGGCAACCTTCAAAACTCCCGATAAAGAAACCCCACCCACCCATAGAGGAGAACATGACTAAAGACTGTGTGTACTCTATCCCATGCAGCTGCGGAAAGAAATATAAAGGGGAGACAGGCCGCCACCTTAAGAAAATATTTTTTGAAAAAAAAAATTATACCAGAAATATATTTTTTGAAAAAAAAATATTACCAGAAATCTATTTTTGAAAAAAAATATTACCAGAAATATAATTGTTGAAAAAAAAATATTACCAGAAATATATTTTTTGAAAAAAAAAATATTACCAGAAATATATTTTTTGAAAAAAAAAATATTACCAGAAATATATTTTTTGAAAAAAAAATATTACCAGAAATATATTTTTTGAAAAAAATATTACCATAAATATATTTTTGAAAAAAAATATTACCAGAAATATATTTTTTAAAAAAAAAATATTACCAGAAATATATTTTTGAAAAAAAAAAATATTACCAGAAATATATTTTTTGAAAAAAAAATATTACCAGAAATCTATTTTTGAAAAAAAAAAATTTACCAGAAATATAATTGTTGAAAAAAAAAATATTACCAGAAATATATTTTTTGAAAAAAAAAATTTTACCAGAAATCTATTTTTGAAAAAAAATAATACCATAAATATATTTTGGGAAAAAAAATATTACCAGCAATTTTTTTGAAAAAAAAAAAAAACAATTACCAGCAATAAAAATCTTGTCGGCATTAAATAACCCATTCAGATTGATATTCCATAAAACAAAACAAATAAACCAAACCAGAATTAATTTGAGTCGTGCATTTTAAATTTAATAATTGTGATACTATACTTTGTTGGTTGTGAATTATTCTCGTTCATTCACTTCAATATTTTGCGTCTGACAATGTTTCATGATTTCTTCCTTGGCTTCTTGTATATAATTTTTGTTTTCTGTAAAACAATTCGGTTTAATGTGTTTTAGATTTGTTTTAATTCAGGCTTGCGAGCGACTAAGATCAAGCCTTTCCAACTCTTCTAAACTTTCAGCATTATCTTAATAATTTACGTATATCTCAGTTACTTCATTATGATCTGTAGTTTCTGCGATGGTGGTATTGTTTATGTCCATCTCTGGTCTCCTTTCATGTTCTGCCGATTCACGTATTCTGGATGCAGTTCTTTTTATTCATGTTCTGGCGATTCACCCATTCTGGTTGCAGTTCTTTTTATTCATGTTCTGGCGATTCACCCATTCTGGTTGCAGTTCTTTTTATTCATGTTCTGGCAATTCACCCAATCTGGTTGCAGTTCTTTTTATTCATGTTCTGGAGATTCACCCAATCTGGTTGCAGTTCTTTTTATTCATGTTCTAGCGATTCACCCATTCTGGTCGCAGTTCTTTTTATTCATGTTCTGGCGATTCACCCATTCTGGTTGCAGTTCTTTTTATTCATGTTCTGGCAATTCACCCAATCTGGTTGCAGTTCTTTTTATTCATGTTCTGGCGATTCACCCATTCTGGTTGCAGTTCTTTTTATTCATGTTCTGGTTACAGTTTCTTTTTTTCATGTTCTGAGATTCACCCATTCTGGTTACATGCCCCCTTTTTTTCATTCACCCAATCTGGTTGCAGTTCTCTTTTTTTCATGTTCTGGCGATTCACCCATTCTGGTTACAGTTCTCTTTTTTTCATGTTCTGGAGATTCACCCATTCTGGTTACAGTTCTCTTTTTTTCATGTTCTGGAGATTCACCCAATCTGGTTGCAGTTCTCTTTTTTTCATGTTCTGGCGATTCACCCATTCTGGTTGCAGTTCTTTTTATTCATGTTCTGGCGATTCACCCATTCTGGTTGCAGTTCTTTTTATTCATGTTCTGGCAATTCACCCAATCTGGTTGCAGTTCTTTTTATTCATGTTCTGGCGATTCACCCATTCTGGTTGCAGTTCTTTTTATTCATGTTCTGGCGATTCACCCATTCTGGTTGCAGTTCTTTTTATTCATGTTCTGGCGATTCACCCATTCTGGTTACAGTTCTCTTTTTTTCATGTTCTGGAGATTCACCCAATCTGGTTGCAGTTCTTTTTATTCATGTTCTGCGATTCACCCATTCTGGTACAGTTCTTTTTATTCATGTTCTGGCAATTCACCCAATCTGGTTGCAGTTCTTTTTATTCATGTTCTGGCGATTCACCCATTCTGGTTGCAGTTCTTTTTATTCATGTTCTACCCATTCTGATTCACCCATTCTGGTTACAGTTCTCTTTTTTTCATGTTCTGGAGATTCACCCATTCTGGTTGCAGTTCTTTTTTTCATGTTCTAGCGATTCACCCATTCTAGTTGCAGTTCTTTTCATTCATGTTCTGGAGATTCACCCATTCTGGTTACAGTTCTCTTTTTTTCATGTTCTGGAGATTCATGTTCTTTTTTTCATGTTCTGAGATTCACCCATTCTGGTTACAGTTCTTTTTTCATGTTCATGGAGATTCACCCAATCTGGTTGCAGTTTCTTTTTATTCATGTTCTGGCGATTCACCCATTCTGGTTGCAGTTCTTTTTTTTTTTTTATTCATGTTCTGTTTACAGTTTTTTCACCCAATCTGAGATTTGCAGTTCTTTTTATTCATGTTCTGGAGATTCACCCAATCTGGTTGCAGTTCTCTTTTTTTTTCATGTTCTGGCAGTTCTGCGATTTTTTTCACCTGGTTCTGAGAATTCTGGTTGCTCTTTTTAGTTCTTTCATGTTTCTGATTCACCCATTCTGGTTACAGTTTTTTTTTCATGTTCTGAGATTCACCCATTCTGGTTACAGTTCTCTTTTTTTCATGTTCTGGAGATTCACCCAATCTGGTTGCAGTTCTTTTTATTCATGTTCTGGCGATTCACCCATTCTAGTTGCAGTTCTTTTCATTCATGTTCTGGCGATTCACCCATTCTGGTTACAGTTGCTTTTTTTTCATTTTTTCACCCATTCATGTTCTTGCGATTGGAGATTCACCCATTCTGGTTTGCAGTTCTTTTTATTCATGTTCTTGCGATTCACCCATTCTGGTTTGCAGTTCTTTTTTTTTATTCATGTTCTCTTTTTGGAGATTCACCCAATCTCTTTTTTTGCAGTTCTTTTATTCATGTTCTAGCGATTCACCCATTCTGGTCGCAGTTCTTTTTATTCATGTTCTGGCGATTCACCCATTCTGGTTGCAGTTCTTTTTTTCATGTTCTAGCGATTCACCCTTTCTGGTTACAGTTCTCTTTTTTTCATGTTCTGGCGATTCACCCATTCTGGTTACAGTTCTCTTTTTTTCATGTTCTGGAGATTCACCCATTCTGGTTGCAGTTCTTTTTATTCATGTTCTGGCGATTCACCCATTCTGGTTACAGTTCTCTTTTTTTCATGTTCTGGAGATTCACCCATTCTGGTTGCAGTTCTTTTTATTCATGTTCTGGAGATTCACCCAATCTGGTTGCAGTTCTTTTTATTCATGTTCTGGCGATTCACCCATTCTGGTTGCAGTTCTTTTTTTCATGTTCTGGCGATTCACCCTTTCTGGTTACAGTTCTCAGTTTTTTTCATGTTCTGAGATTCACCGATTCACCTTTCTGAGATTCACCCAATCAGGTTCTCATTTTTTCATGTTCTGGAGATTCACCCATTCTGGTTGCAGTTCTTTTTTTCATGTTTATTCTGGTTACAGTTCTATTTATTCATGTTCTGGCGATTCACCCATTCTGGTTAGAGTTCTTTTTTTTTTTTTCATGTTCTTGCGATTCACCCATTCTGGCTGCAGTTCTTTTTTTTTTCTTTTATTTCAGCATTTCTCAGTGGATTATTTCTCATGATATGCCTTCTGATATTGTGTCGTTTATTTTCAATGTACTTTCTAATTAATTGTCCAAACATTTTCTCGCGAAATTTTAAATGTTTGACGAGTGATGTGAGGTTTGTGCAACGCTTCATAGAATGCAGTCATAACGACTTTGCAGTACTCACGAAACCATTTTACCATTTCTTTCTTTAAATTAATGGTTGTGGCTCTAGGTGTATAATTCGGCCTCAAGTAGCTACCCTCCTGTGGGACGGGCTCCCTATTTATCCGCTGGAAGGGCCTTGCTGGACTTTTTGGTTTGACTTTTAGTTCTCATGTTGTTCCTACGAGAGACGCACGTGTCGAGAGTTCCACCTAAAGTTGCCCGGCACATTAGATAACGGTCTTTTACAGACAGGCTTCCAGAACCTGTAGGGCATCGTTCGCGACCTCATAACGCAGCAGCTATTCCCTCCTTGGCCCGATTAACACCTTAAGTTGTGGATTGTTGTTTGGAGTTTTCCTCCTCGTTAAAATCATAATAGAAAACTAAATATATTATTATTATTATTGTTGTTGTTGCTGTTGTTGTTGTTATTATTATTATTCCTTGAGAAGATTGTCCTTCGACGTTTTATTTTTTGGGAAGATGTTTTGGATAAATGATGCTAGACGATTATTATCTGGTGAATTCCCCGTCGCGTAAAGGTCACCCACTTCAACTTGACAACTATGAAAGAAAAATATACGCCAACACAAGATATACATCAGAAGAAGAATTAAAATATGCAGATTTTATTTTGAAGACATTTGCATATAGATGAGTTGATCGCCATTAACACTGCTGTCAAAAGCATGAAGGCAATGTCGTTAAAGAAAAAAAACAAGATTAAATAAATTATTATTCAACTGCTACAACTAGAACGATTACAAAGACAACCTTTCAACACGACCGCCATTAATGATGTGTGAGGCTATACTACGGCTATTATTATTATTACTATTATTATTATTATTTGTAGTAGTAGTAGAAGAAGAATTAGTAATATTATACGTTGTAGTATTAGTAGTAATAAAACGATGCAAAAAAAAATTACGTCTTCGGATTGTAACAAGCAGACGATCATGAAGATAACAATAAGTAAGGCGAAAGGAAAAGAGAGAGTTTCAAAGGAAAAGTGAGAGGAATCGGGAAAAGAGAGAAGAGAAACGTAAAAAGGCCATTTGGGAGGGGAGTTAAAATGTGGAAGAAGGCGAAGAGAAGGAAATGTTATTGTTATTGTTGTTGTTGTTGTTATTAATATTATTCATCTTTTTTCATTATCTTCTGGTTGTTTTTTTTATTGTCATCGTAATCATCATCATCGTCTTCTTTTTCATTATGTTCTTGTTATTATCCCCTATTCGTCCCCACTTCATCATCATCATCATCATCATCATCATCTTCATCTCCTCCCCTTCCCCTTTTCCTTCTTCCTCCTTTCCATCATTCACGTTGTCTTCTCTCTCTCTCTCTCTCTCTCTCTCTCTCTCTCTTTATATTATTTTATTACTTTAAAGCCAAAAGCCAATCCAATCATGTTATTTCCCTACTTTCTTTCCTTCTCCTCACATTGTAGTAAAAAGAAGATAAAGAAAAATATAACAACAGCAAGAAGAAGAAGAAGAAGAAGAAGAAAAGAAGAAGAAGAAGAAGAAATTGTTATTGTCATTTAACTGACTCGTGAGAAAAAATGGGCAATTTTACTAACAGTGACAGGAGTAACATCAACATACAGGTTGCCCAGAAGATCACCCTACTAGGAACATCGTATATACTAAGAAAAGGGTTATCAATTAAATGACAATTCTCCTATAAGACCTAAGCACTATAGTTTGGACCCCGATCTACAGGATAAACTGCAGCAAACATAACATGCACGAATTGCCAAAATACAAGGACCTGGAGATCGAGATTAAAAGGATGTGGAGACTGAAGACTGATACTGTACCAATAGTAATTCGAGCTCTGGGTCTCGTGAGAAAAGAAATGAACAAATTTATTAACAGTGTCCCCAGTAACATCAACATACAAGTTGACCAGAAGATCGCCCCACTTGGAACATCGTATGTACTAAGAAAAGTGCTATCAATTAAATAACAATTCTCCTATAGGGCCTAAGGACTATAGTTTGGACCCAGCTCTACAGGATAAAAAGCAAGAAACATAACATACACAAATGACGATAATAACGACGCCAGTTTTATTTAAAGCCCTCGGATTGATTGGAAAAGATTCCAATAGACTAATTAGAGATCCCTGCTAACCCATACCCCACAAGGAACATCGTATATACTAAGAAAAGTGCTATCAATTAAATGACAATTCTCCTATAGGGTCTAAGCACCATAGTTTGGACCAGATTCTACGGGATACAAAACAGGAAACATAACATGCATAAATTGTCTAAATACAAAGACTTGGAGATCGAGATTAACAGGATGGGGGATATGAAGACTGAGACTGTACCAATAGTAATCGGAGCACTGGGCCCCGTGAGAAAAGGAATGTGAAATTTTACTAATAGTGTCACAGGTAACATCAACATAAAAGATGTCCAGAAAATCGCCCTACTAGGAACATCCTATATACTAAGAAAAGTGCTATCAAATAAATGACAATTTAAATTCGATTCGAATGAATGGGAATCAGATTCGGAGTCGATCCTTCAAATCAACCATTCGCATGGCGTATTCCTGCCATATATGATCCGGTGTCCCTTCTGTTTGTCTCAAGGTCCTTGATAAAATCCAAAGACGGATATGCAACGTAATTGGCCCTGATCTGGCATCTCGTCTGCAGTCGCTCTCTCACAGACGTGCCATCGCCTCCCTCTGTTTTTTTTTGTTTTTTTTTACAAATACCTTCATGGTAACTGCTCAGATGAGCTGCTTTCGCTGGTTCCGAGACTTCATGAATTTAAGCGTTCAACTAGGCTGGCATCTCGCTCTCACCCTTTCACTGTCGAAACTGTTAAATGTAGCCGTCTCTTCTACTCTAATAGCTTCATATCTCGCACCTCTCGCCTGTGGAACTCCCTCCACTTTTCTTGTTTCCCTGATAGCTATAATCTCCAACTATTCAAATCTAATGTCAATCGACGTCTCCAGATGTCTTGATCTATCCCCTATCCTTCTCTTCATCCTTTCCTCTATCACTCCTATTTGCTCTCGCTCCAACTCTCTGTAACCCCTTGCGTGCTAGTGGCTTCCCGCCTTGCTTGGGGTAAAACGCTTAACAATAAAAAAAATTCTCCTATAAGGTCTAAGGACCATAGTTTGGACCCGGCTCTGCAGGATGCAAAACAGAATATACACAAATAATAATAATAATAATAATAATAATAATAATAATAATAATATACCTACTCTACATGGATGATCTCAAACTCTTTGCCAAAGACGACAATGAGTTGAAAGGCCTCCTCAATATTGTAAAATACTTCAGTGACGACATAGGTATGGACTTCGGATTTGATAAATGTGCAAGAGTAACATTCAAGAAAGGTAGAATTACAGAAACACCCTTAATAAATTAAGATTTTTTCACAAAGATTAGGGAACTGGAGCATGATGAAGCTTATAAGTACCTAGGAATTAGCGAAGGAGATGGCATACAACACCCCCAAATGAAGGAAAAAATAGGAAAAAAGTACTACAGGCGTGTACGTCTGGTACTAAATACTGAGCTAAACTCAAAAAACAGGATATCAGCCATAAACACATTGGCTGTCCCTGTGGTGCAATACAGCTTTAATGTCCTTAACTGGACCATAGCTGAAATTAAGCGAATGGACGCCAAAACGAGAAAGCTTCTCACTTGCTATCGCATGCATTATCCCAAATCTGAGGTCGATCGTCTGTATGTGCCCAGATCCGAAGGAGGCAGAGGATTAGTTCAACTAGAACTGTCCTACAAAACTACAACAATTGGTCCCCAAAGATATCTGGAAACTACAGAAGGCTGGATGATGGTATGCGTCAAGGAACATGAAAGTAGTAAGCGTCTTTACTCCGTAATCAAAGAAGCCAACAAATTCAAAATGGAGTTTCAAATGGGCGTAGAGATGCAACTACAGCACAATACACCGGCTGAAACTGCAAAATACCTAAAAAAGACAGCAAAGACGAATGAAACCGACCAGATACAGAAGCGATGGCAAGATAAACCGCTTCATGGCCAATACTCTGCCCGTACCAAACAAGCTGACGTAGACAAAACCCGTACCCATCAGTGGCTACGTAGTGCAGGGTTGAAAGCTGAAACTGAAGGTTTTATCCTTGCTGCGTAGGACCAATGCTTGCTAACTAGGAATTATCAAGCACATATACTAAAATATTGTGTCAGCCCAAAATGCAGATTCTGTGATAAATATCCAGAAACGATTGATCACCTTGTATCAGGTTGCACGGTGTTGGCACCCACTGAATATAAAACCTGACATGACAGAGTGGGTCAATATCTGCACTGGAAAATCTGCAACTTCTACGGGAAGGAAACTGAAAGAAACTGGTATGAACACCACCCAGACCCGGTTACGGAGATAGGACCTGTTACAATTCTATGGGACTACACAATACACACTGACAGAACAATCAAGGCCAGATATTGTTATTAAAGACCACATACAAAAAAGTGCCTCCTTATTGATATGGCAGTCCCTGCTGACTGCAATGTATCTTTAAAGATATTCAAAAAGTTGTCAAAGTACAAGGACCTTGAAATAGAAATCTCGAAAATGTGGCATATGGGAACATCAACAATCTCTGTTGTAGTTGGAGCCCTAGGACTAGTTGGAAAAGATTGCAGTAGACTAATTGAAGGGATTCCTGGAAGTCCATGCCTCAAGGAGATAAAAAAATTGTTCTGACAAGTACAGCCCACACCTTACGAAGGGCTTTATCTATGTAATTTAATTTATTTTTTTTTCTCTTGTCAGTGGAAAGTGTCATGACGCTATTTCTAACCTTAGGTCCCTGGGCGGGACCCGGAATGAAATGTGTAAACGCCAGAAATCAAAGAAAATAATAATAATAATAATAATAATAATAAACAAAATGATTGACGTATGTCTTTCAATATATTTCAACAGTTAAAAAGAAAAGGGCGATTTACGAAAAGAGAAAGAAAAGAAAAACACTCAGTGAAACAATATTTCAACAATGTCTGTCAGGTCAAGTTATGTTTAACCAATTTTTTTCAAGTATAAAAATATATAAATCTACAACAATGTCTTTGTACTGGCGTTACTTGTCTACGATTTAAGACTGGTTGAATAATCGTGGCACAAGGCCTAAGAAAGCGGGGAGATGGGTCAAGGCGGGTCGACACTAACTATCGTACACCAAGCTAATCAAATTCACGACACATTCATTTATTCCAATTGACTCCTTCACCATAAGAATCTAACCGCCACCATTCGCCCCTACAGACACCAAAATACCCCCTCTCCTCTCTCTCTCTCTCACACACACACACACACACACAAACATACACACACACACACACACTCACACACACACACACAGGGCACCTACTAAAACAATTACTTGTCTTGTAATAAAAAAATGGCTATAATGGTAATGAACACGTCAAAACGAATGATGGCATGCAACTAAAACGTGCTTAATATGATGGTAATCTTTGTCTATATCTCTGCGATGAGGTATTATGATTACTTGCATTATTTACCTAATTCGGACTGTTATCCTCATCTTCATTGACATATTCACAACGTGTCGACCGCTGTACGCCCCGGACTTCTTCAGGTGATTGGAATTTCGAATAGAACCCTTTATTTCGTCCACGGCGGTAGATTGTTCTAGTTCCACGTGCCTTGCCTCTTCAATTATTTCCCTTTAACTCAACTCTCCAACTTTTTGGTTCCCCACTGCTGTGGCCTGGTATTGAACTCACAACTCTTTAGGACTACTCACTGAATCTAGCCAACGTCTTTATCCACTGGGTCATGTATCTAATCAACTGAAGAAGGCCGGAGCGTACAACGACCGAAATGTTGTGAATATGACAATGAAGATGAGGGAAACAGTCTGAATAATGTACATAATGATGTTGATCTGGTTCATCTTGGAATTTTCCGTTAGTTAATAATATTATGAATAATGATAATAATAATAATAATAATAATAATAATAATAATAATAAACATTGTTATTAAAGACCACAAACAAAAAAAAGTGCCTCCTTATTGATATGGCAGTCCCTGCAATATATCTTTGAAGATATTCAAAAAGCTGTCAAAATACAAGGACCTTCAAATCGAAATCTCAAAAATGTTGCATATGGGAACATCAGCAATGTTGTAGTTGGAGCCCTAGAATTGGTTGGAAAAGATTCCAGTAGACTAATTGAAGGGATTCCTGGAAGTCCATGCCTCAAAGAAATACAAAAAAATTGTTCCCGCAAGTACAGCCCACACTTTACGAAGAGCTTTATCTATGTAATTTTTTTTTTTCGAGATAAAAAAAAAAAAAAAAAAAAAAAGTGGAAAGGTGTCATGACGCCATTTCTAACCTTAGGGTCCCTGGGCAGGACCCGGAAAAAATATGTACACACATATAAAATCAAAATAATAATAATAATATCTTTTGCCGAAATATTGTTTAATATTGTCAAACATTGTTCTTTCTTTTTTTTTTAAGTCGCTCTCCTGCCTTTATAATTATTCTTATCGTTATTATTATTATCATTATTATTATTATTATTTGTTGTTGTTGTTATTGTTATTGCTGTAACAAAGGTTACTGGAAAGGTTACTGAAGGAGGAATAACCAAAGCGGAGGTTGGAACTGAAATCTTTGGTAATCTTTATAACATCAACAAAATACAATACTCGCCAGCGGCGTGAAGTAGGTAAACCACTGTTAGTAGTGGACTACTTAGACAGTAGATTACTCCTACTTACCATAGATTCTAACGTATTTATGAGGATTGGGGCATACCCATGATTGTTCATAGGTACGGTATATAACATATACTGTACCTATGAACATTATTATTCTGAAAACGATAACACATTGCGGTGAGAGAATTGAAAAAAAAAAAAAACGAAAATAAAAACGGCAAACAGAAAAATTCTCAAATGAAAATCCTGCGAAACTACAGAAAATAAAATATTGCTTTCATCTTTTCTTGGAAAATATTTTGTGCGTTGAATTCGAAATTCTTATAACAGTAAAATTAATCGCAAATGAAAATATACCGAGGTGGTAATAAATATGGAAATAAATTATGAAGGTAAAAGATAAAATGAAAGGAAATATACTGAATTTCGGATAAAAGAAGTTTTCGGATAAAAAAAAAAGACATAGATGAAGCCTTCTCCTCCTGACGACAGTTTAAAATGTCACCTTTTGTTTCAGATAACATAAACTAAAATGTTCATTTATGCTTCGTTATTTTCATTAGTGAGCGCGCACGCTACGACCTACATTGCCTCGTATAAATAACTAACAGTAGAGCCCGGCGTTGCCCGGAGATGTAACAGTAAGAGATAGATCAAGTATCGACCATCATAAAGACTGAAAAATAAAATTGACAAAGATTATTATTTAAGATTGATGGACACGCATGTCTTAATTAGTTTTTTTTTTTTTTTTTACGAATTGGTCAACCACAAACTCAAAGAAAAACATTGTTTTCAATCGTTATGAGTCTACCTATTGAATAGAATTTTATTAGAAACAATTGTCTTGTAAATGGAATTTTTAAAGCATTCCGAATGTAAAAATAAAGAAAAAAGTGTGCAAGACAATAAGAAACACTACCTGCCCCAAAAAAGTTAAGTTTTGCTGAAATCGGTTGAAAAATGTAGGAAATCCGATCCCATATCTAAACGAACACAGATACATACTCTAAAACAACTTGGGTTTTATAATAAGTACAACTCGATATAAGTTGTCACCCTTTCATTCTCGACAGCGATACCTCTTAATCGTGTTTTCAAATTGTTTCGTGCAAAAACAATTGCGTTTTTCCAATTTTGGTCGCTGTCAGAACCACCACAAGGTAATTTTACGTAGTCCTGTGAAGTTTTGTTGAAATCGGTTGAAAAATGTAGGAAATCCGATCCCATATATAAACGAACAGACACACACACACACACACACAACCTGGGTTTTATAATAAGTATGATATATATATATATATATATATATATATATATATATATATATATGGGGGTGTGTGTGTGTGTGTGTGTGTTTCTGACCATGAGACCCAGGTTCGAATTTCACCACAGCTGATTTGTCAGTAAGGAGACTTCCTAATGTTATCGGTCTGGAGGGGCGATCCCAGCGTGTGGCAACCTTGGAAAGTACCTGAAAGCCATACCACAGGTTGACCCAAGCCTTATGAGAGAAATTGGGTAGACGGAACACTTGGGGTGGGGGCTAACACTAAGTCGCAAGTCATCGTGACCGAGGATTTGAGTGTGCTGCTGTTGTTCGGATTGTTGATTATTCTAGATAAACCGTTCTTTCCAAGAAACTGTAACTTAGGTCTGCTCAGCATAGTTGCAGTATAAACCATAGGCGGGCACTGTGGGTGTTGAACAAACACAAATATGCCTGAGCGAGCGGCGGCAATAGGGATTGGCTAGTCCCCCTATTAGACGGGTATCCTCAAATACGAGTGGCCAGCTATTATTATAAGGTATATTTAGACAGCAAGTTAGGCTAGGATTCTGTATATATATATTTATCTATCTATCTTTATCTCTCTATCTATCTATCTATATATATATATATATATATATATATATATGAAAAACAGACCTCTTTATGGTACCATTACAATCATTTATTTCACCAAAATCCTTTTTAAAGGACTCCGGATCATCAGGTAAATTCCAACAACGAAATGATTTCGTTGTTGGAATTTACCTGATGATCGGAGTCCTTAAAAAGCGATTTTAAATTATTGTAATGGTACCTTAAAGTGGTTTTTTTTTTTCATTAAATATTAGCTCTGTATTCACATTGAGCTCTCAGGATTTCATCCTCCTTGGAATTACCCATTCGATTTACCAAGTTCTTCGTAACTTATATATATATATATATATATATATATATATTCAAGCAAGTTTCATTGAATTCTGCTTAATATACAGACACCATTGATTCTTGAAAATGACTGAGATTTGAAAACATTTGAACCAAACAACAACACAATATCTACAATAGTCAACACCTTATGTATACAGGGTGTCCCATACGTTTTAGTACATACGTTTTTTTTTAAATTATATTTCAGATACTCTAGAAATGGAAGACACGCATTGAAGATTGTTTTCAACAGAATGGTAGTCATCTAGAGCATAATATATAAATAAATATGGTTTTTCATATAAAAATATTTATTTTCCCCATGTATGGAAATTTATGGGACACCCTGTTGTGACGCCCTTGTCGTAGCGCCAGCTGTGACGTCCTTGGTCGCGGCGTCAGCTGCGACGTCTCTAAACACAGCCTTCGCTCGCTCCTCGCTGCTCCGTTCGGGTGTCACCGCTCCAAACGTGACGTCCGCCTATCGCGTCAGTCGTGTTGTCTGGTCCTGTGACGACCAACTGGCATGGTATCGGTCGCGGCACCCAAATGTGACGTTCTAACCTTTTGGTGATTCAGATGGGAATCTGGTTAGATTCGATATCAGCCTCGTTGTTACCAACTCGCTTCCAACGCCTGGTTACCAAAGTAACTGCATTGATCTCTAGTCTGCCTACCCACGTTGTGAATTGATCTTAGGCAGACGAGATCAATCAGTAGTTGGGGCCGTAATGCAAATCGGGTTCAACGGGGGTGACACCACACAAATATGCATAAAAGAAAATAAAATGATAACTCAAAAATTCAAGGTATCAAAAAAAAGGATAACAAACTTTATGTCTAGTTGTTGGATACATAGGACTGCGTCTATTTCCCGACCGTTCTATGGATTGTGACATGTTGTTTTCCGTTAGGCGAGTTTTAACGCTTCAAGTTGTTTGCTCTTTAAGAAATTGGTTTTTCGGTGTGTCTTTGGGCGAAAGTCGAAAAAAAACTTATTTTGGTGGTCTGGATCTAAGTCGCTCTTCAAATTAATTGGATTGAAGAGGAGTTCGGAATTTGCGCGAATCTTGCAAGTCAGCTATCTGCGAGGCTTGCTTCAACTGGAGACTGACTCTGGGAACTGTCTCGAATTCAACTCGAACCTAAATGCAACTCAATTGAAACTGATTTCTGCTCGCTGCGACTTCGCTTATATGGACGCCGACCAAAACCGGGATGGGTTTGTCGGCGCCGGGGGTTCCTCGATAATTCTAAATACATATCCACCTCTTTTATTTTTGGTTAGGAATTTTCCACTTTTTTCCATTTTTGGGAGCTTTCTCTTACTCCCACCTTCTCACCATACTTCAGAGAGGCGTGAACTGCCCTCCCCACTTCTTCGTAGCAACCTCTCATACCCATCCTCTAGATGGTCGGCGACAACCTCCTCCTTGCGTCACGTGATCACCACTCGACCAATGATGTTTTAGTCGGGCGTGTACGATTCCGCGGCTTTGTTTCAGGAAAAAAAAATATCTTGCTTAACTAAAAAAAAAAATATCTTTTTCTTTTCCTTTTCTTTCTTTTAATCGCAGCCATCATTTTCTCTAGCCGCAAACAGATCAATACGAACGACGGTGGTCATAACTCTTGTTCTTCACCTGGGCTTCGTCAGTCATCTTATCGCTAATTATCAGAATGGGTGGTCTTTTTAACACAGCCAGACCGTCGCCTCGAAAAGTAACATTTCTAAGTTCCCATTCACTTTTTCTGGTACACATTTCTGATAAAATAGTTTTATTATCGCAGGCTAAAGATGTTCCGTCGAAAGAAATCGGTCAGTGGACACATCGTGTGCTGCTTTTGACACAATTAATTTTTCATATTTATCCAAAGCCCTTTTGTCAATTATCAAAATTAACGTTTTCAATTGGACTTTTCTTTGGCTAGTCGTCTGGGGTTTGCTTAATCAGGTGCTTTCCCCCACCAGCGGTTTGTTTATGTATCCCACATAACACAGCCCGACGCCAGAACACACCCGATTCCTTTATCCACTCAGAATTTCCCTGCCATTGTAATGACACTCTTTCGCCATTTGTTACTTATCAAAATATCCCTTATCCATTGTCTCTTAGCCGTGGTGTTCTGCTTATCATCCACGCTTTGGGTCTTCGCCTCTCCTTTCCTTTCTTTTATTTCTTTTCTTTTTCTGCCTTGGTAAATGGTGCCACACTGTATATATATTTCAGATACTCTAGATATAGGATGGCAAAATTATAGGCCCTACTTTCGTTGATGGAAAACGTAATGCCGATCAATATCTTAACATGTTGAGATTTTTCCATTCCTGCTAAACGAGGATCGTAGCTTCAATGTTTACTTTCAACAAGATGGAGCTCCATCTCATTTTGGTATTCCCGTACGTTAGGGGTTAGATCAGCTTGTATTGTCGGTGTGACCCTGTGGTATGGCCTCCCGGATCTACAGACGTTACCTCACTTTTAACTTTGAGAACATTTGAAGGTCATGGTGTATCAGGAAACGATACAAAATATAAATCATCTCAAGCAACGTATCGCCAACGCCATTACAAGCATAACTCCAGCTGTGCTTGAACGTGTTCTTCAGCAATGGAAGACACGCATTGAAGATTGTTTTCAACAGAATGGTAGTCATCTAGAGCTTAATACATAAATAAATATGGCTTTTGATATAAAAAGATTTATTTTCCCTATGTATGGAAATTTAAAATTTATGGAACCCCCCCACCTCTCTCTCCCACTAACATTAGAAAGATTTTAGAGTCCCATGAAAATAAGTGGATACAACGTCTAAAAACAAAATATCCAGCCGGGCTAAACCATAAATTTAACAATATATAGATAGTATCAATATATAACTCAACAAATCAAAACCTACCCACATTTCTCACCCACATAAGACAGACATGCTTACGGAGGTGTGGAGGCCTCACACTTATACACTCACCCACACGAACATACACACTTACACACATCATACTCACTCACTCCCTAATGAGCCAAATGATAACACACACCCACAGCAATACACACGCTTACACATATCATACTCACTCACTCTCTAAGAACCAAATAACACACACACAAACACTAAACAGAGAAACATCCCCTCTCCAGGAACCAATAAAACTGTCAAACTGACCAGAGAATTCAAAGCATCATAGATCCATCCAGCTCTTATTTCAAATAACAACTTAAAAGAGACTGTTTGACCAACACAAGGAATGTTAAAAGATTCATGTTAAAAGATAAAAAAAATAAAAAATAAAAAACAAATGAAAAACTACAGACAAAAGTTCATTTTCTCCATCAAGACATTCATTTCTGTAGTTTACTGCTACCAGCAAGCAGAAATATTTCTTCTCCCTGATGATGGCCATTTTGGTCGAAACTAGTCGAGAATCTAAATGGAATAATAAAAAAAAACGAAAGAATATTAATCTATAACCCAGTGTGTCTAAAGATTTTAATTTTTAATTTTTTTTTTAAAAAAATATATATATATATATAATATATATATATATATATATATATATATATATATATATATATATATATCGTATTTGACGATATATAAGACGCATTATTTTTTACTAAAAATGTCTTAAAATTCCCCTGCATCTTATATGCCATATGTAGTTTTAAAATTCGCGATGGTCGGCCTAAATTAGCTACCTAGGAAATACTATTAGCTTAGACTTTACAGTAACTTTCATTTACCTATTGTCATTATTTAAAAGGCTATTATGCAGATTAATCATTGATAATATTCATTACATTAATTTCATCACGTTTAATATCAGTAATTTGTTTCACTAAAATTATATGCAATGAATTCAAATTATATATTTGTAAAATATATTTTTTTCATTAATATTTTTTTATATAAATGTATATTTTTTATATCCTAAATTTTCCACTAAGACATTTACAAGACGCAGTTGAATAAAGGTGCTTGGTTTGATCAGCGTGGCCCTGTGGTATGGCCGCCCGGATCCCCAGACGTTACCCCACTTTATTTTTACCTTTGGGGGCATTTGAAGGCCCATGGTGTATCAGGAAACGATACAAAATATAAATCATCTCAAGCAACGTATCGCCAACGCCATTACAAGCATAACTCCAGCTGTGCTTGAACGCGTTCTTCAGCAATGGAAGACACGCATTGAAGATTGTTTTCAACAAAATGGTAGTCATCTAGAGCATAATATATAAATAAATATGGCTTTTGATATAAAAAGATTTATTTTCTCTATGTATGGAAATTTATGGGACACCCTCTCACTCGTGCTCTTTGTGTATGTGTATATATATATATATATATATGGTACCCCGTAAGTTTACATACATATGGTTTTATACATTGTATTTGCTTATATTTCAAATACCCTAGAAGAGGCGTTTGGACAAAGGTGCTTGGTGTGATAGGTGTGGTCTTGTGGTATGGCCTCTCGGATCCCCAGACCTTACCCCACTTTATTTTTTTTACCTTTGAGGACATTTGAAGATCATGGTGTATCAGGAAACGATACAAAATATAAATCATCTCAAGCAACGTATCGCCAACGCCATTACAAGCATAACTCCAGCTGTGCTTGAACGCGTTCTTCAGCAATGGAAGACACGCATTGAAGATTGTTTTCAACAGAATGGTAGTCATCTAGAGCTTAATACATAAATAAATATGGCTTTTGATATAAAAAGATTTATTTTCCCTGTGTATGGAAATTTATGGGACACCCTGTATATATATATATATATATATTATTTATTTTTAAAAATTATAGCATAAATATGTTATAAAATCACTATAAAAAATAGCCATTTTGTTTCAACACCTCAGGTGTCTTATCAAGTGATGATGTTGAATGTAAAAAAAATGGCTTAATTGTTTGTTATTGGAATTCATTCCGTAAACACAAATTATATACTTTTATATATATGAAACATTAGGCAGAATATAATTTATATACAAAGAAATAATCACGCATAGAAATAATCAACAGTTCTATAAATGAGGATCACATCATTCTATGGATTACCAGTATTTTAATGCATACATTATATACTACTAGCGATGGATATCGCCGATAATAGCATTAATATTGCTGATTGATTCTATGCGAGATTATTTTTATATATATATATATATATATATATTTATAAATTAACTGATTTAAAAATATGGTTTCATCGCTACACATGGTGTACAGATGAAACCATATTTTTAAATCAGTTAATTTATAATATTTATGCTCTGTAAATTTACATTGAACACTGTTTTGTAAAAATAAAAAATATTAATAAGAACATATATTTTACTGTTCTTTCTTTTTACGATATATATATATATATATATATATATATATATATATATATATAAATACATTTGCATACGCGGATATATACATATATATATATATATATTTATCTATCTCTCTGTCTATCTATCTATCTATTTAAATATATATATATATATATATATATATATATGTGTGTGTGTGTGTGTATATATATATATAGAGAGAGAGAGAGACAGAAAGACAGACAGGCAGACAGAGATACATATAAATATATATGTGTGTGTGTGTTTACGGCCATGTCACGTTGAAAAACTAGTTCCCGCCCGATCACTACTGAGCTTAAATGGCAGCGTCTTAAAAAAACCAGGTTCAGTAACTTTGGATGAGCGGGTGGGGATGAGAAATCATAGAAAAAATTGACGAGAAAAGAAAGAAAGAAAGAAAGAAAGAAAGAAAGAAAGAAAGAAAGAAGGAAAGAATATAAGCAGTGAAAAGAAAGAAAGAAAGAAAGAAAGAAAGAAAGAAAAATATAAGCAGTGAAGACATTGAAGATTGAAAGAAAGAAAGAAAGAAAGAAAAATATAAGCAGTGAAGACATTGAAGATTGAAAGAAAGAAAGAAAGAACGAAAGAAAGAAAGAAAGAAAGAAAGAAAGAAAAATATAAGCAGTGAAGACATTGAAGATTGAAAGAAAGAAAGAAAGAACGAAAGAAAGAAAGAAAGAAAGAAAGAAAGAAAGAAAAATATAAGCAGTGAAGACATTGAAGATTGAAAGAAAGAAAGAAAGAAAGAAAGAAAGAAAGAAAGAAAGAAAGAAAAGAAAAGAAAATATGGAAGTGAAGACATTGAAAATTGAAAAAGAATGAAAGAAGAAAGAAAAAAAGAAAGAAAAAAGAAAGAAAGAAAGAAAGAAAATATAAGCAGTGAAGACATTGAAGATTGAAAAAGAAAGAAAAAAAAGAAAAAAGAAAAGAAAAAGAAGAATGAAGAAGAAGAATAATTTTTGGAAAAGAAATTGAAAAAAATGAAGACTGAATGAAAGAAAGAAAGAAAGAAAGAAAGAAATAAAGAAAGAAAGAAAGAAAAATATAAGCAGTGAAGACATTGAAGATTGAAAGAAAGAAAGAAAGAAAGAAAGAAAGAAAGAAAGAAAAAAATATAAGCAGAAGACATTGAAGATTGAAAGAAAAGAAAGAAAGAAAGAAAGAAAGAAAAAGAAAGAAAGAAAGAAAGAAAGAATGAAGAAGGTGAAAGAAACAACTTGAATAAGAATTCATTGAAAAAAATGAAACTGAAAGAAAGAAAGAAAGAAAGAAAGAAAGAAAGAAAGAAAAATATAAAGCAGTGAAGACATTGAAAGAAAAGAAAAAAGAAAGAAAAAGAAAAATATAAGCATTGAAAAAAATTGAAGAAAGAAAGAAAGAAAGAAAGAAAGAAAATAAAATAAAGTGAAGACATTGAAGATTGAAAGAAAGAAAGAAAGAAAGAAAGAAAGAAAGAAAGAGAGAAATAATATAAGCAGTGAAGACACAGAAGACTGAAAAAAGAAAGAAGACTATAAGTAGTGAAAAAACTGAAGATAAATCAGTGAAGAAGAAGAAGAAGAAAAAGAAGAAGAGTTTAGAATGAGAAATCATTGAAAAAATGAAGACTGAAAGAAAGAAAGAAAGAAAGAATAAATGAATGAAAGAAAGAAAGAAAGAAATAATATAAGCATCGAAGACATTGAAGACTGAAACAAGAAAGAAAGAAAAAAGCGTTACAAACAGGGAAATATATATAAACACTGAAAAGAAAGGAAGAAAGAAAGGAATGAAAAAAAAAAAAGGAAAAATATAAGCTGTGAATACACTAAAGATTGAAAGAAGGAAAGAAAGAATATAAACAGTGAAAAAACTGAAGACTAAAGAGTGAAGAAGAAGAAGAAGAAGAAGAAGAAGAAGAAGAAGAAGAAGAAGAAGAAGAAGAAGAAGAAGAAGTGCAATTACAATTATCGAGGGCAATATGTATCGGTTGTCCCAGCCATCTGCAATGTCACGTGACCTTGATGCCTGTTGCTCAAACAAACGAATTTGATTGGCTAATTCGTGCATCGCCCGCGGTACCGTTTTTCATTACCATATGCGGGTGTTTTTTTTGTTTGATTTTTCCTTCTTATTCATTCATTTATTTATTTATTTATTTATTTTGTATTTATTGCCAGGGACGGACGATATTATTACATTAATAAAAAATAAAAACAACGCAGAAATATCTCAAAGTACGTTAATTATTTTCCTTTGCGAATGTATGTAGATGCATTTGAAAAATTTCGTCTTTTCATTCACCATTTACTCCTTCTCCTCCTCCTCCTCCTCCTACGCTACCCCTTTTTCTCCTTCTCCTCCTCCGTTTTCGTTTCCTTTTTTTTTCCTTTTATTTTTTTTCTTATTCTTCCTTTTCTTTCCTTTCTTTTCGCTACTTTTCCCTTTCACCTTCTTTCCATCCTTCTTCTTCTCTTCCTATTCCCTTTCTCCCCCTCCTTCTTTTTTCTTCTTCTTCTTCTTCTTCTTCTTCTTCTTCTTCTTCTTCTTCTTCTAATTCTTTTCTTTCCCTTCTTCTTTTTCTTCTTTCTCTTCTACTTTTAATTCTTCTGCCTTTCTTTCTACGTTTCCTCTTTCTTCTTTTTCTTCTTTCTCTTCTACTTTTTATTCTTCTGCCTTTCTTTCTACGTTTCCTCTTTCTTCTTTTTCTTTTCCAATTTCTTTTTTCTTTTCTTTTCTTCTTTTCCTTCGTATATTCTATTTCTTTCTCTCGTTTTCATTTTCCTCCCCCTTTTTCTTCTTCTTCTTCTTCTTCTTCTTCTTCTTTTTCTTCTTCTTCTTCTTCTCTTTCTCCCCATTTTTTCTTCTTCTTCTCTTCCTCCCCCTTCTTCTTCTTCTTTTGCAACCTTTTGCTTTTTCTTCTCGTT
>CAHIKZ030000566.1:1215000-1259614 GCA_903632075.3 Acanthosepion pharaonis
TTTAATGACATACGCTGCATTATTCGATCTTCTCTTGCCGAAGTTTTGCGGTGTTGCACTAACTATTTTGCCAGTATCATTGTAGGATTTAACAACCCTGCCTGCAACACTCTTGGAACGTTTCACTTTCTCTGAAATCTCTCTAATGGTGTGCTTTTCCTTGTGTAGCTTCACAATAGCTTGTCTCACAGAGTAATCAAGTTTTTGGCGTTTCGCCATGGTGCCGGCTGATGCAACGTTTACAAATGACTAAGTAAGATTTATTCTTTAGACGAAAATAAAAAAAATTGAATATAGCATTCTGTTTACATTGTTTTTCTCAATGTTGTCCCTTACTTTTGGACGATCCTATTTTGAAAATAAATAAATAATTGTTATAATTTTTTTTTATCCTTTGCAAATGATTCAAATTTTAGTATGTTATTATGGATGATAACGACTATCAGTTGTCAAAATTTCAGCTTTTCACAGTTGTTATTTCTAACAAATATTAGGTTTTAAAATTTTGTCCCTTAGTTTTGACGCTACTGTATATATATATATATATATATATATATATATATATATATATATAAAATAAAAAAAAAAAATAGACAAAAGTTTATTTGTGGAAAAAAAAAATTAAATGGTAATTAGTTGGAGGCCTAATATAAAGTCCTTCTGTTTACAGAGAGAAGGCTTTTAAAGATTATATATATATATATATATATATATATATATATATGAAGAAAAATATACTGAAAAAACAAACAAAAATCCTAATATGCGATTATGCTGTTTTAATGTTTAATGTCAACGTCGGGCGTTTCGGTCTAATAAACCATCTTCAGGACATATTCATAAAACATAATTAACATAGACCATATACAATTCTACATGACAAAGACGATGGACATAAACGCAATAGCAATGCAAACAGATAACAGGAATCTTTTATAAGATCAGCGTTCCGTTTAAATATGATCACGTCGTCGTCACGTGGGCGATGTTATATATATATATATATATATATATATATATATATAAATATATATATATATATATATATATAATTACATGAATTATTCATACAAAAACAAATGTAGAAGTTAATGATTTAAATGGCGAGAATACATCTTCGCAATCAATTTTAATAAAATACACTAACCCCGAACCTGTATACGAGTGATATGATCCCTGTTTATAAATTCCAGTTGCATAAGGTCTTTTTTAGTTTTTACAAGCTTACATCTGTTCCTACAGACATCCTCAGGTATGGAAATAGATTTGTTTTAGTTTTTTTACTTCTCGGTAATAAGAGGACAACGAAAATAGAGATGTAATCCGAAAAAATGCTATGAGAAATATGTTATTGTTTTGGAACGTGCGGTCGAAATGATGAGTTTGAATTTTAAATTTTAAGATTGTGCGTTTTTGTACTAATCTGGTAATAGGGGAATTCTTTTGTACTGGTAGATTTTTCCGTCAATGTGGCATGAACTATATTGTTAAATAAATACAGGAATGTCACAGTTATTATCCGAAAGTTGCACGTTGGATCAGTTATTTTAATTTCAAGTATAGTATGATTCATGTAATTATAAATTGAACTGCACCTATACTTGAAATATATATATATATATATATATATATATATATATATATATATATGTGTGTGTGTGTGTGTGTGTGTGTGTGTGTGTGTGTGTGTGTGTGTATGTGTGTGTGTGTGTGTACTGATTACTTGTGGTGGGATAGTGTGTAAGTACGTATGTGTGTGTATGCGTGTATAGGTACAAATAAGTTTACGAATTCCTCGTAGTAAGACAGTATATGTATGGAGGGGAAATATACGCACGTATATATACACGCATGCTGACAGGAACACACCAAAAGGGAAACTGATCCAAGAGCACATAGGGGTCACTAAAACATTAAAAGATAAAATGCCGATAACTACACGCTGGACCAACCTTAATTGTTTTATGACCCTTCGCGCAGAACTCTTCATTGACAATTCTAGAAAGAAAATTCGGATTACCAACACACAAACAGAGAATGTCTCATATCGAGAATCTCCACTTTTACCTGAAGACGGTCGCGAGACCAGAAACACGTGTCGTAAAATTATGTAAAACAAAGCATAATATTTTTTTTCTAAATAAATCCACATTACAACCAAAACGTTAGCGGCACCTCTCTTCTCTTCTTTTAATATACTTTTCTCTCGTTGGAACCACTACAACAAATTTTTTTTATATTTATATATATATATATATATATATATATATATATATATATATATATATATATTCATATATGTGTGTGTGTGTGCTCGCGCGCATATGTGTGTGTGTGTGTGTGTGTGTGTGTAAATGTTATTGGTGTGCGGCCAGACGCGAACTTACATCCGCACAGACTGACGCATGGCCGCACGCACACGAACGCACACACGAACACAATACGGGAAAAAAAAAAGTTTACTCCAATGATAAGTGCATAAAAAATCGAAAAATACAATCAGTCAATCGCTGATATCCCCCGAAAAGTGTACAGAGAGGTCCGCCTACGAAACACGGGAGTCGAGTTGCTGAAGGTAACATCAATCACCTCCGTGACAAACTTTTACTTACTGATATATATATATATATATATATATATATATATATATATCGTTGTAACAGCAAAATTATTATAAAAAATAATTGTCCAATTATTAGCTTAAGCTTTAAATCGTTTTTACCTTAGAAATGATTAAAAATATCTTACTGGAATTCTCAGAGGTTTTTATAACACTATTGGACTCAACTTTGAAAAATAAGATTATATTTAGCTCTAAGTTGAAATGATGACACCTCTTCCCGTTGTGAAATCCTGATCCTGTTTTCCTGTATACTGTTCCCGCTTTTTAAAACTTATTCGCCATTCTCTTCATGGTTCTTGAATGAACTTTGAAGATGGAAGCCAGATTGTCAATGCTGGTACCATTACTGAAGGCCTGAATGATCTTTTTCCTCTCACTATTGCTCAGTTTGGAAGACGTAGTGCGGCTGACGCAAAACGATTTTAACCTTTTCTCTTTCTAGCTGAATAGCCCAAAGGATTTTTTTCGGTGATTCCTACGACAAATGGTGTCAAGATGGCTACCACTATAATCAATTTATATATAATAGCAACATGTATCAGAGTCAAATCGGAGGTTCGCGATTTCTCGCTCGTCAGGACCTAGAGAAAAAAATTCTTTCCTTTTCCTTTTCTTTCTTCTTTTCCTTCTTCTAGTCAGATTTCTTTTCCTATTTCTTCTTCACCTTTTCCTTTTCTAGCTTCTTCTTCTACTTCTTCTTCTTCTTCTTCTTCTTCTTCTTCGTCGTCGTCGTCTTCTTCTTCTTCTTCTTCTTCTTCTTTTACTTTTACTGGTTTGTTTTCTCAATATTATTATTTTCTTCTTTCCCATATTCTTTTTTCTTCTTCTTCACCCGTTACTATTCGTTTCCCTCTACTTTTGCTCCTTCTTCTTCTTCTTCTTCTTCTTCTTCTTCTTCTTCTTCTTCACTTTACTTCTTTTTCTTCTTCTTTTTCTTTCTTTCTTTCTTTCTTTCTTTCTTCTTCTTCTTCACTTTCTTTCTTTTTCTTCTGTTTCTTCTTCTTTTCCTTCCTCTTCTTTTTCTTCACTTTCTTTCTTTTTCTTCTGCTTCTTCTACTTTTCCTTCCTCCTCTTTTTCTTCTTCACTTTACTTCTTTTTCTTTCTTTCTTCTTCTTCACTTCCCTTCTTTTTCTTCTGCTTCTTCTTCCTTTGCTTCCTCTTCTTCTTCACTTTCCTTCTTTTTCTTCTGATTCTTCTTCTTTTTCTTCCTCTTCTTTATTCTTCTTCACTTCTTTTTCTTTCTTTCTTTCTTTCTTTCTTTCTTCTTCTTCTTCTTCTTCTTCACTTTCCTTCTTTTTCTTCTGCTTCTTCTTCTTCCTCTTCTTTTTCTTCCCTTTACTTCTTTTTCTTCTTTTTTCTTTCTTTCTTCAGTTTCCTTCTTCTTCTTCTTCTTCTTCTTCTTCTTCTTCTTCTTCTTCTTCTTCTTCTTCTTCTTCTTCTATTACTACTACTTCTACTCCATGTTTCTCTTTTTTCATCTTTTTCATATTCCTATTTCCCTTTCCTCTTCATGTTTATTTTTTCTCCTCGTGACAAGGAATGAAGAAATATGAAAAAAAAAACTCTTAGGCCGACATATGTCAAAACAAGGACTTTTAGTCCATATGATACAAAGGAAATTATAATAAAACCAGCGAAAGCAGCTCATCGGAGCATTTACCGTGAAGGTATTTGTAAAAAAAGACAGAGGGAGGCAAGACTGTGAGAGAGCGACTGCAGACGAGATGCCAGATCAGGGCCAATTGCATTGCATATCCCTCTTTGGATTTTATCAAAGACCTTGAGACAATTAGAAGGGGCTCCAGATCATATATGGCAGCAATACTCCATGCAAGGGCGAATGGTTGATTTGTAGATCGACTCCAATGAGAAAAATTTCCTGGCTCGGTATAGGGAGCCAACTTTCTTAGCGGTGGACGAAGCTATTGACTCAATGTATTTGTTCCATCTCAGGTCAGCTGACAATGTGAGACCGAGCAGTCGCAAAGAGACGCTCTCGTGGAGTTGAACGTCAGACATTCTAATGGGAGGCAGGGATGGTTCTCTCTGGTGAGTAATAGAGAGCAGTTTTGTTTTTGAGGCATGTCAAAAAAAGATTAAAAAAAAAAAAGAAGCAATTCTGGGTTTGACTCCCAGATAAATTATTTCAAAGAACGAGTTTCTTTCAGATAACACATCTGTAGAGACGAGCTATGTCCCACAAATACCACATCATTCCCGTGTGTGGGTAGGTAAAAAAAAAAAAATAGAATAGAATAGAAAATAATTATTAAAAAATCAAAAAACCAACTTTTTAAAAAATACTGTGGAGTAATGGATAGCGGCTTGGACTGAGGAATCGGAGAGCCGAGTTCGAATTTCATTCGAATCCATTACATTCAATTACGTACTAATACCCTTGGGAAAGGTATGAATCCTTATCTTCGCCTCCCAGCTATGGGTAAATAGCAGTTACAGACCGGGTTCTATAGCCTTGGATGGCAACTGGTCTACCGCAGAAAGTAATGACAACCTACAGCGGAAGAAAAAAATTCCTCGTCAGTCATGTATCAAAAGATACATGACCGACTAACCATGGCACATAACTGACTGACAGACGTGCTAATACCCTTGGGAAAGCTGTGGGTAAATAGCTGGATAGATCAGGTTCTATAGCCTTGGATGGCAACTGGTCTACCGCAGAAATTAATAACAACCGACTGCGGGGAAAAAATCTGCCTCGTCAGTCAATTATCAAAAGATACATGATCACCTAAGTGTCTATCACACATGGTACTTAACTGACTGACTAACTGACGTGCTAATTCCCTTTGAAAAGGTATGAATCCTCTTCTTCTTCTTCTCCGCTCAGCTATGGGTAACTAGCAGGACAGACCGAGTTCTATAGCCTTGGATGGCAACTGGTCTACCGCAGAAAGTAATGATAACTTACTGCGGGAAAAAAATCTGCCTCGTCAGTCATGTATCGAAAGCTACAGGATCGCCTAAGCGTGTATAATGCATGGCACATACCTGACTGACAGACGTGCTAATACCCTTGGTAAGGTGTGAATCCTCTTCTTCTCTGCTCAGCTATGGGTAACTAGCAGGATAGACCGGGTTCTATAGCCTTGGATAGCAACTGGTCTATCGCAGAAAGTAATGATAACTTACTGCGGGAAAAAATCTGCCTCGTCAGTCATGTAACGAAAGGTACGTGATGGATTAAGCATTTATCACGCATGGCACTGACTGACGCCAGTCGTCAGGTAACAAAAACGCAATGATAAATGCTATGAACCCGATCAAGATTAACGTTACGTTAATCCGATTTGTACATAATTAAATTTTACAAGCAAAAAGGGGGAAAGACGTTTGAGAGAATCAATACACAAACAATATTTAAAAAAAAACGGAAACATACATTACATTTAAAAAAAGAATTAAGTCTAGATTCGTCCATTAACACTGGCAAGATTTTTTAGTCAGCGACTTTTGATCAAAGTGGGAATGCCTGGAGTAGCCAATTTTCGCGCCATAGAGTTGGGAAAAGGGGGAAAGGAAGTGGGCAATACCGTATTAATATCCCTTCTTCTTCTTCTTCTTCTTCATCATCATCATCTTCTTCGTCTTCTTTTTCTTCGTCTTCTTCTTTTTCTTCGTCTACTTCTTCTTCTTCTTCTTTTTCTTCGTCTTCTTCTTCTTCTTCTCAGCTTCCTCCTCTATCTTCTTCTTCTTCTTCTTCTTTTTCTTTTTCTTTTTCTTCTTCTTCTTCTTTTCTAAAGAGGAAAAAGAAAAGAAATCTGCCAACTCCCTCAAAGTGCGTACGCATAAACCCAGATAGTAGTCAGAAAACGAAAAATCAAAATTAAATGCTACGAACCCAATCAAGATTAAATGTCCTATATATATATATATATATATATATATATATATATATATATATATATATATATATATATAAAGATATTTTTGTAGGTACAAAATTTAATGATCGAAATAAAAGTATAAAACTTAATATTACGAGACATATTAAAAAAAAAAAAACGGGCGGAGCAACCGGTTTCGATCCCGCTCTTCAGGTTTCAACGGGAGATTTAAAATTAACACAGAAAAATGTACAATAAAAGGAATTGTAAAAAAAAAAATATGCAAAAAGAACTAGAGACAAATGACAGCGAGTCCTAACAAACATTCACGTTGTTTGCACAAAGAAGGCTTACGGGACCCGATGTAAAGTGCCTCCAGAAACTTTATATGAAATAAGGAGTGAGACCGGGGCAACACGGTGAACCAGTCAACACTAAATTTGGCTGCACAATCTCTGTTATTTAATAGGTGTTCGCACATATATATACGACAGACAAGGTGCTTTTATATATTTTTGTTTTTATTAATAAGCCTCCAATTATTTTTAGTCTTTCTTGCATGTAGATGATGCTATTATAGTATTGTTGTCAACAAGTATGTTACGAATAGTGTCCGGTAGGTCTCCATGAATATTTAAATGAGATGCAATTGACCTATGGTCAGAAAGGTGTAGAGTGAGTCTTCATGTCACACATGTTGTAGTGTGACATATATAATTATTTACGAATCTTGATTGATCAGGAATACAATTTCCTTAATGGGCATTTAAATTCGTAAATAATATTTGCTCTATTTAATTTTGTTCTACGAGGTGAATTATTATTTTTTATTTAACAGTTAAAATATTTCATCCTTGAAAATGGCTAAATGTATAGCCGAAAGCGCTCCGATAAAAAGAAGATTCGGACAGTTTTTATATAATTTATCATCCGAAAAAAAAAAAAAGTTATTAGATCGCATGAGAAATTGTATAAAAAAATAAATAAAAGTACCTTTGTCTGTCGTATTTAATGAAATGTGCATATATATATATATATATATATATATATATATATATATATATATATATATATATATATACACACACACACACACACACACATATATATATATATATATATAAGTTTCATTAATGTTCATATGAGTGCTTTCTTTTCTGAAAATCAATGTGCAAAAATAGTCTAAATGTTCAATTTATCTGAGTGCTTTCGGCTATTCTATTAGCCATTATCAAGTATGTTTTGTTTTGTTTTTGTTTTTTCTTTTAACTGAATCTGTAGTTTTTTTTTATATATGTTTCTAGAATGAAGGGAATGTTTTATATATTCCAAACACGGTCAGCACATTTTAGCCGTGTTCATATTTGATGTTATTGAGTGTTGGCTTTTTCTGTTTTATCATTAGTGCTTCCATTATTGTCAGTCTGTTTTTCCATGTGGTTGAGGCTATTATACTTGTATTTTCTACAGTTGTTTTGCGGACGCCGTTTGATAGATTTCCGTTGAATGTAAACGAGTCCTAATAGAGCTATGGTCAGAGAGGTATAACATGAGTTTTCTTGATAAGCATGTAGTGGTTTGTCCAATATAATTATTCATGGATTTGGTTCCAATATAATTATTCATGGATTTAAGAGTCATGAGAATTAATAAATAATATTGTTTTTCTGTAATTTATATCTTGAAAATGTGTTGTTATTGTTGATGATAAGTTTAGATGTTTTAAATTTGTTATAGTAGATAATTAATTTAACTTTCTTGTTCCGGTCTACTGGTGATGAATCATTCATACAAAAAACAAATATAGAGGTTAATGATTTTGTTCTTGTTTTTACTTCTCGGTAATAAGAGGACAACGAAAATAGAGATGTAATCCGAAAAAATGCTATGAGAAATGTGTTATTGTTTTGGAACGTGCGGTCGCAACGCTGAGTTTGAATTTAAAGTTTAAGGTTGTGCGTTTTTGTACAAAATAGAATTTTTTAAAGGTAGATTTTCCGTCAATGTGGCATGAACTATATTGTTCAATAATTACAATAATGGCACACTTATTATCCGTTATTATTGCACGTTGGATCAGTTATTTTCATTTCAATTAAAGGTGCAATTATCATTTATAAATTCATGAAACATTCATACAAAAAACAAATATAGAGGTTAATGATAATTATAATTGCACCTTTAATTGAAATTATATATATATATATATATATATATATATATATATATATATATATATATATATATATATATATATGGCAATTAAGAGAAACAAATAAAACACAAACAAAAAATCTTTGGATGACCCATGTCCTTTATGCCTACCTGAAAAGTTTTATATTATTATGTTTCTGAAAAATAAAAAATTATTAAATCAAAGAAATGAAATAGCAGTTTTCTGTAGACATTGTCTCGTATACTCGTTAAAAATAATTAATTATAAAAAATAAATCCCATATTATTTGATCATGAATTAAATAATTTATAAATGCGTAATTGAAATCTAATATATTAATTTTACAATACCATATATAGTCTGTTAGTAAATTAAATATAGATATGTATAAATAAAACGTATAAATATAAAACATAACTTAATCATATTTGAATACCCTTTAAGAAAATCTCGATGTTGTTTCAAAAAAGAAAATAAATAATGGCAAATATATTATAATGTAAACTTTATTAAGATATAATAAACCAGACAAAACTAACTTGACAGCTTGAAAGTCAAGTGTAGCCAGACAGAAATTTTAAACCCCTACCCAACATTAACCGATATTGATACACTTGCTTTCTTCATTCGTTAAAAAGCCAACACCCCCTTAATAAAAAAAAAAGAGGGGTTCTCTTAACACTACCAACTTAACTTTTAAAATAGAGTAAATCCAATTTTTTCGTAAGTTATTCTCAGCATCGCTTGAGAATGCAACCGAGCTCGAAATTTAAGTTTAAATTTTAAAGTTAAATTTAAAATTTAAGTTCCGGTTTCCAAACAGTAATTTCTGTGTCGCGATGGATACGTATTTTTAAAAAAATAATTAGAATGTATACACACACACACACACACACACACACACACACACACACACACACACACACATATATATATATATATATATATATATATATATATATATATAAAGAAAGAACAGTAAGATATAAAATCCGGTGTTCTTATAGATATTTTTATTTTTACAAAATAGTGCTCAATGTAAATTTACAGAGCATTAATATCATAAATTAATTGATTTAAAATATGGTTTTTCGCTACACAGTTCCAACCATGTTTCAAAAATAGAAGCTAAAACCCTGAATTTAATTTTGCAAATCAATTAAAGCATTAGTTCCATTTCATCTTCAAGCGAATTTTTGAAGATGAAATGGAATTAATGCTTTAATTTAATTGCAAAATTAAATTGGGGGTTTTAGCTTCTATTTTTGAAACATGGTTGGAACTGTGTAAAAAAAACATATTTTAAATCAATTAATTTATAATATATATATATATATATATATATATATATATATATATATATATATATATATAATTTTAAATATACGAAAGAAAAAAAAAATGCCGTAAGAATTTTAGCCGTTAACAATATAATTTTAAAAAATCTAGACGACAGGCTTTTAACGGAAGTTAGATTTCATTGAAAAATACATCCCTTCCCACGACCCAAACGTAGCAATAACTGATACATTAAATTATAGACATATTGAAAACCCAGCCACCCCTGTCTAGAAAAATAGATTTATCTGTAACCTTGGAAACATGAATTTTGTTTTAGCTGTGTATTTAAAACACAGTAATTTTAAAAAGTTACTCCAAAATTCGCTTGAGGATGAAATGGAACTAATGTCTTTAATTTAATCACAAAATTAAATTCGGGGCTTTTAGCTTCCATATTTGAAACATGGTTAGAAATGTGTAGCGAAAAAACCATATTTTAAATCAATTAATTTATTATATATATATATATATATATATATATATATATATATATATATATATATATATACCATGTAACAGCATAATTTTTCATCCCATAAAATACCCCCACTTGTTGACATTTTTTCCAGATACTCAAATAAGAGTTTTAGTCGTTTTGACACTATTTGTCGTGAGAATCGCTCAAAAACCCTTTGAGTTATTCAGATAGAAAGGGAAAAGGTTAAATTTGTTTCGTGCCAGGTCCACTGTCTTCTCAACTGAGCAATGGTGAGAGAAAAAAGATCATTCTATTATACCGACATTTATACTTTGGCTTCCGTCATCAAAGTCTATTCATGAACCATCAAGAGAACGACGAATAAGTTTAAAAAAAGAGGGAACAGTAGAGAGGAAAACTGGATCAGGAGGTCACGACAGGAAGATGGGGGTCATCATTTCAACTTAGATCTAAAAAGATCAATTAGAAAAGATCCAACTCAATTCATAAGACGTTCGGCACGTGAGAGACGAGTTTAAATTATGACACTCCAAAAAGCAATGAAAAATGAAAAGGAAATCGTACGTAAAACCTGTGATGCACCTTGTTACTCCAGGACAGAAAGTTAGATGGTTAGAGAGGGCGAAGATCATCTCGATTTAGTTAGAAAATGATGCTAGAAATATATATATATATTTGAAATTATTTCAATCCTTCAAGAGTTTCTGATTCATAACTATGATTAATTAATGATGTGCATGTCAATTTCCTTTATGATCGATGTCATCACGATTCTTCTGTTAAGCTTGGCGAGTAACTATACATTCTTCCTGCTCAAATTAGAGTTCAAGAGTGGCCGAGCATGCAGGTGCGAACCTAAGAGATGAACGTGGTTTAACTTGGTATTTTCTTGCTAGAATGAAAGCATCGATGCGGCATTTCACAAAGGAGGAAACCTCAGAGAATTCCAGTAAGATATCTTTAATCATTTCTAAGATATATAGATTCTAAGCTTAATCTAACAATTGGTCAATTTCACTGTAATACCCGGTATATATATATATATATATATATATATATATATATATATATATATATATATATATGTGTGTGTGTGTGTGTGTGTGTGTGTGTGTGGTAACAGCCACTACTTTATAAAAGAAAGCCACCACCTTCAGCGTTGAAATGGGCAGGCATGGTCCAATAGATAATTGGGTAACATTGTAAAATTGGATGTTCGTACCTGAAAAAGTCAAAAGGGCGGTTATTCCATTAAAACCGCTTTTATATTAACCATCTTCACCACCTCAGAAATATTTATTGCTTTAAGAATTAAAAAAATGATGATTAGAATTGTAATAATATCTAAACATACGATGAAAGTGAATTCATACATTTATTTTTCTTCTTGAGAATATACCAAAATATTAAACACTTATATATTAGATTGTTTATTCGGATGAATAAATTTATATTTACAACATTCTAAAAACTAATGTAATTAAAAATAATGCAATGCGATATTTATCATTTACCAATTTGTAAAGAAATAAAAATGGATAACTATTTTTATTCATAAATTTATAAACACTTACTAAATTATTAAAACTTGTGAACCAACTATAAGGAGATCCTTATTATTTACCATTTTATTAAGTTCGAATCCACTGGCAATTATCCGATGATTTGCCAACCATTCCAATAGACAATTTAATAAATAGTGTCATTCTTTTTGTTTTTTAGTTCTCAAAAACAAAGAAAATGTATATAAATTCACTTTCATATGTTTAGCTTTTATTAGAATTGCTATCATCGCTTTTTAAATCAATGAAACTTGACGAAGTGTGATAGATAGATAGATAGATAGATAGATAGATAGATAGATAGATAGATAGATATTAATGTACTGAGAAAGAAAGAAAGAAAGAAAGAAAGAAAGAAAGAGTGAACAGATAGATAGATAATGAACAGTAAGATAGACAGATAGAAAGTGAACCGATAGATAATGAACTGTATGATAGATAATGAATAGATAGGCAGATGAAAACGAATGCGATGCAATATTTATCATGTACCGTTTTATGGAGAAAAAATATGAATACGATTTTCATTCATAATTTTATAAAGATTTACTAAATTATTAAAATATGTGAACAAACTATAAGGAAATCCTTAATATTTACCATTTTATAAAGTTCGAATCAATTGGCAATTACACGATGTTTTGTCAGTCATTTCAATAAACAATCTAATAAATAAATAATGTTTGTTATTTTTGTTTTTCAATTCTCAAGAACAAAAAATTCATATGTTTCGCTTTTATTAGAATTGCAATCATCGCTTTTTAAAGCAATAAATCTGGGCGAAGTGTGAAGATAGATAGATAGATAGATAGATAGATAGATATTAACGTACTGAGAAAGAAAGAAAGAAAGAAAGAAAGAAAGAAAGAAAGAAAGTGAACAGATAGATAATGAACAGAAAGATGCAAACGAATGCAAAGCAATATTTATTATTTACAATTTTATGGAGAGAAAAAATATGAAATCGATATTTATTTATAATTTTATAAAGATTTACTAAATTATTAAAATATGTGAACCAACTATAAGGAGATCCTTATTATTTACCATTTTATTAAGTTCGAATCAACTGGCAATTAGCTGATGTTTTGCCAACCATTCCCATAAAGAATTTAAGAAAATAAATAGTGTCGTTCGTTTTTGTTTTGTTTAATTCTAAAGAACAAAGAAAATGTATAAATTCACTTTCATATGCTTAACTTTTGTTAGAATGGTAATCATGGCTTTTTAAAATAATAAACCTTGGCGAAGAATGAAGATAGATAGATAGATAGATAGATAGATAGATAGATAGATATGAACATACTGAAATAGAAAGAAAGAAAGTGAACTGAGACAGACAATGAACAATAAGATATAGACAGAGAGACAGATAGACAGAAAGTGAACATATATATATATATATATATAAAGAAATATAGTCATAAGATGTGCTATATTTATGGGATAAAGTGCTCAATATCAGAGATAGAGCGTGTGTAAATATAAAAGTGAACATAGAAGTCAACACTTAAAAGGCGACAGCCTGTTTCATGCTATATGCAATCCTCAGGCCTGATGATTGCATATAGCATGAAACTGACTGTCGCCTCTAAGTGTTGACTTCTTTGTTCACTTTATATATATATATATATATATATATATATATATAATTAATATAAAACTTGGACCTATGTGCCCGAAAAAAAGTCAAAAGGACAGTTTTACCATTGAATCTGTGTTATTTACCATTTTATAAAGTTTAGTTTGGCCGATGTTTACCAACCGTTCCAATAAACAATATAACAAATAAATACTGTGAATAAACAATGTAATGAGTAAATAGCGTTTATTATTTTTGTTGACAAATATTTAAAAATGCATGTTTTGTTACAATCCTAATCATCGCTTTTTAAAATAAACATTGCCGAGGAGTGAAGATCGTTAAAATAATAGCGGTGTCCAGGGAAAAACTGTCTGTGTGTTATTGCTTATAATTGATAGAAATGTATAGGCTGTTCGAATAACTTTTAAATGTGAATTAAGTCTAAGTGTCTAATGATTTTTCTTCTTTTATTTTTCTTTTTTTCAGATTTAATAAGGTAGTCTTTGGCAATTTCAACCCTGGAAAGATTAGCAATCAAACAAGTTATTGGAACACCCTATATATGGGCATTTTTTCTTCGAAATATATAACTTTAACCATGTACATGGAAATATATTTCGTTTCTTGCGTATATACTTTCACGTAGACACTGCGAGATCAAATTCTGTCTGAGGCTACATGTTCTTCCACTGCCTTGGGAATATCACGAATTCAAATACAGGAATGACAGACAAGAGAAAAAAATGACGGAACCATTATGTAAAAATATACCACTCACCTATAACAAGAGATAGATTCTACAGGCATCTTCATTCTTGGGACTCTTCATAAAATGCGTTTATATGCATGCATATGTATGCATTTGCGTGTGCATACAGTGAACTGATGCATATAAGGAGAAGATAGATTGCGTATTTGCACACCGTTCAGGCGCAGTCGATATTGTTATAAAAAAATATATAAGTAAAAGAAAATAAACTTCAAATGGAAGGGTTCATTATTTCCCGTACAGACACCCGTACCTTCAAACCGACAAATCGTTTCTCAATTATCCTCTCTGAGTACGAGTTTATTCGGTGCGAGTTTCAGGGAAATATTCTGGGCTGTTTAGTTAAAGAAATTTGATTCTAGGGTTATTGAAGTGTAGAAAGGCTCAAGCATTGAATTAGAAAGAAAGAAAGAAACAAACAAACAAACAAACAAACAAACAAACAAACAAATGGAAGCATGAAAGAAAGCGTTGAAATAAACAGAAAAGGAAGAAAAATGAATAAAAGAAAGAAAAACAAAAAAGAAAGAAGTAGATGAATGAAAAAAGGAAGATAGAAAGAGAGAATAATAAATGAAAGAAAGAAAAAACGTAAATGAAAAGAAACACGAATAAAAGAAAGGAAACTGAAAGAAAAAGTTTCACGATAGGAAACAAAGAAGGCCATAGATAGATAGATAGATAGATAGACGGACAGATAGATAGATCGATATGAACAAACGATAAATAGATATATATGAAGAGACAGTGAGATATAGATAGATAGATAGATAGATAGATAGATAGATAGATAGATAGATAATGAACAGATAGAGATATACATGAACATATATATATATATATATATATATATATATAGATAGATAGATAGATAGATAGATAATGAACAGATAGAGATATACATGAACATATATATATATATATATATATATATATATATATATATATATATATATATATATATATATATATAGATAGATAGATAGATAGATAGATAGATATTAAATTAAAATAATGTTACATAGACAGGTAGAGCTTAGTGACCTCACAAAAAGTGAAAGAGAAAGAAAGAAAGAAAGTCAGAAAGAAAGAAGGAAAAACGATCATGTTATTAACTAAAGAAAGGTTCGTGAAGAGGGAGAGTTTTTCTTAATATATATATATATATATATATATATATATATATATATATATATATATATATAGAGAGAGAGAGACAGACAGAAAAGAGGGAGATTTGACTGAAAACAAAAGAAAGAAAGAAAGAAAGAAAGAAAGAAAGAAAGAAAGAAAGAAAGAAAGAAAGAAAATCTCAATCTGTATAAAAAGACGAGTAAACAAATACAATTAAGGGAAAACGAAATGGATGGTGGCAGGATGAATTTCAGGCTGCCTCCCCGGTTATAATGCCATAAAGCTTGATGGATGAAAGGGAGAAAAGTAGGCGCCATGCTGTTAATATGGCATCACACGTTATGCAACTGTTGATGCCGTTGTTGTTGTTGTTGTTCTTGCTGCTGCTGCTGTTGTAATTGCTCCGAGTTCTTGGCCAATCCTTTAAATATTTTTTTCATAAGAATTTACACGCTTCATTTCCTTGTATTCTGTTTTTTCTTTCTTTATTTTTTTTCTTTTTCGTTCGCAGCCATTAGGAGTGTGTAGCTACAGGAAAAAAAAAGACATTAAAAAATAAATATTTTTAGATGCTTTTGCTAGGGTTCGCGCATGCGTGCGTGGAAAAATCCCAAAATCGGTGTCGATTTTAAACAGGTGTGCACAGTATAACAGGAAACAGTTTCTTTTTTATTCCTATTTTTTATAATTCAGCACCAATTTCTTTCTTCATTTCTTTACCGATTGTAAGGTTAATTTCGTAATATTTCAGCTGTTGGTAAGGTAAGGAGTGTTCTTCGTTAAATGTACAGGTACACAAAGTTTTACACTCAGTTCCTGTCTCACTCGCAGTTTTCTTAAATTGACAAGAGGTGACTTGCGGCAACAAGATTAATTTATACGGGCAGCGATGATGTCAAAAGTTATTTAACCAAATAGACATTTGCTAAATTTAACTTAGTCTAGAACGGGGTGAGAATAAATAAATACAATTTCTGTACATATATGTGAACATATAGAGATAGGTATGAACAGATAGATAGATAGATAGATAGATAGATAGATAGATAGATAGATAGATAGATATGAACAGACATCGATAGATACGAACAGACAGCGATAGATAGATAGATAGATAGATAGATAGATAGATAGATAGATAGATAGATAAGAACAGACAACGATAGATACGAACAGACACGGATAGATAGATAGATAGATAGATAGATAGATAGATAGATAGATAGATACGAACAGACACCGATAGATACGAACAGACACGGATAGATAGATAGACGTGATCAAGTTCGGTTTAGAAGGAACGTATTGATGTCTCTTCCTCCTAGCTATAGGTTAAAAAGCAGGGTCGACTGGACGCTGTAGTATTTGAGTGGCAAAAAAGACAACCATGAACTTCCAAGCCTCAGAGAAAGGAACGGGAAACGGCTCCACTATCTTTCCAAAAGAATCCATGCCAACTTACGCATATAGAGGACGTCTTTTCATCTGATGCCATTCAATCAGATGTTTCTCATCCGATGCTTTCCATCTGATTTCTTTTCATCTGATGTTTTTCCATCTGATGTTTCCATCTGATGTCTTTTCATTTGATGTCGTTCCATCTAATGTCTTTTCATCTGATGTATTTTCATCTGATGTCTTTCCATCTAATGTCTTTTCATCTGATGTCTTTTCATCTGATGCCTTTTCATCTGATGCCTTTTCATTTGATGTCGTTCCATCTGATTTCTTTTCATCTGATTTCTTTCTATCTGATTTCTTTCCATCTGATGCCTTTTCATCTGATGCCTTTTCATCTGATGCCTTTTTCCTCTGATGTCTTTCCATCTGATATCTTTTCATCTGATGTCTTTCCATCTGACTCAATTCCTAGATTAGTCTGTTGTGTTCACTGTCACACTAACGCCCTCGCTAAAGGTGTGACTCGATCGCTTCTAACCCCAGAATAGACGGCTATATTGGACTCTTTATTGGTGGGTGGCAGTCAGTGTTGAAATAGAAAGAAATAAGGAAAAAAATCGAGGAATTTGTTGAAACTTTTCAAAACAGGCGAAGTGTTAAAAATGTGTAATGAACTTGTGATCGAAATCAGAATTTTTCAAACTTTCTTCCTTGTGGCCAATAATACACAAATATAAATCCATGAAATTTAATTTAGCAGAGAATATGAATCCTGACAAACGACTACGCATCTATAATTTTGTCAAATTGAACTTCCAAGCCAAAGGAAGCAGTTTTTGTTTTCATGATTTTAAACTAGTGGAAGATAATAGAATTTCAAAGCCCACCTATTTTCCCAGAACCAAATACTAGCACATTTTTAAAATTTATCATACCCATTTTGGGGGAAAAATTTATCATGATTTACAGATAATAATGAAAGGGAATCAGTAGAGAGCCATGATCACCTATAGCCTGAAGGGAACACACGACTATCTTTTACAAGAAGTAATGGAAATTCACAGATAATAAAGAAAAGGAACCTGTGGAGAGCCATGATCACCAATACCCTGAAGAGATCACTCTACTATCTTTTACAAGAAGTAATGAAAATTCACAGATAATAAACAAAAGGAACGTGTGGAGAGCCATGATCACCAATACCCTGAAGAGATCACTCTACTATCTTTTACAAGAAGTAATGGAAATTCACAGATAATAAAGAAATAGAATCTGTGGAGAGCCATGATCACCAATATCCTGAAGAGATCCACTATCTTTCCCAAGAAGTAATTGCAATTCACAGATAATAAAGAGAAGGAACCTGTGGAGAGCCATGATCACCAATACCCTGAAGAGATCACTCTACTATCTTTTCCATGAAGTAATGGAAATTCACAGATAATAAAGAAATAGAATCTGTGGAGAGCCATGATCACCAATATCCTGAAGAGATCCACTATCTTTCCCAAGAAGTAATTGCAATTCACAGATAATAAAGAGAAGGAACCTGTGGAGAGCCATGATCACCAATACCCTGAAGAGATCACTCTACTATCTTTTCCATGAAGTAATGGAAATTCACAGATAATAAAGAAATAGAATCTGTGGAGAGCCATGATCACCAATATCCTGAAGAGATCCACTATCTTTCCCAAGAAGTAATTGCAATTCACAGATAATAAAGAGAAGGAACCTGTGGAGAGCCATGATCACCAATACCCTGAAGAGATCTCTACTATCTTTTTCCATGAAGTAATGGAAATTCACAGATAATAAAGAAATAGAATCTGTGGAGAGCCACGATCACCAATATCCTGAAGAGATCCACTATCTTTCCCAAGAAGATAATAATTGCAATTCACAGATAATAAAGAGAATCCTGGAGATCCACTATCTTTCCCAAGAAGTAATTTTAATTCACAGATAATAAAGAGAAGGAACCTGGAGAGCCATGATCACCAATACCCTGAAGAGATCACTCTACTATCTTTTCCATGAAGTAATGGAAATTCACAGATAATAAAGAAATAGAATCTGTGGAGAGCCATGATCACCAATATCCTGAAGAGATCCACTATCTTTCCCAAGAAGTAATTGCAATTCACAGATAATAAAGAGAAGGAACCTGTGGAGAGCCATGATCACCAATACCCTGAAGAGATCACTCTACTATCTTTTCCATGAAGTAATGGAAATTCACAGATAATAAAGAAATAGAATCTGTGGAGAGCCACGATCACCAATATCCTGAAGAGATCCACTATCTTTCCCAAGAAGTAATTGCAATTCACAGATAATAAAGAGAAGGAACCTGTGGAGAGCCATGATCACCAATACCCTGAAGAGATCACTCTACTATCTTTCCATGAAGTAATGGAAATTCTACAGATAATAAAGAAATAGAATCTGTGGAGAGCCATGATCACCAATATCCTGAAGAGATCCACTATCTTTCCCAAGAAGTAATTGCAATTCACAGATAATAAAGAGAAGGAACCTGTGGAGAGCCATGATCACCAATACCCTGAAGATTTCACCGTACTATCTTCTACAAGAGGTAATGGCAATTCACAGATAATAAAGAAAAGGAACCTGTGGAGAGCCATGATCACCAATACCCTGAAGATATCACCGTACTATCTTCAATTGTTTGAAGGCTGAAGCAGCCAATGAGATTTGGGAGTCACATCTAGATTCTTGGGAATCGGAGACTGTCTCAGCGGAGTGGGTGAGTAACCCGACCTGATGGTATTTCTAATTAGACCCCACCAGCAAGGTTGTATGTTGCTTTTATCAAAACCTGTCACCATATCGCCTCCATTTGACTAATATATTATAATTAATATGAGAATACTGGAAGGGGGTTCATTAGAGCTAAATTACAGAAAATATCAGCATAAAATATTCTATAACTTGAAAAATATAAATTCAGAAAAAGTACATAGTGTAAGATATTCGGGACCCTTCCTAACTGGACATTATTATTAATGATGACCTATGGCAGTGATTCTCAACCGCTGTGCCGTGCCATGCTAATGTGCCGCACGATCCTCTTAGGCGTGCCGCGAAAGTGTGATTGGATTCGAAATCCCTTCATAAATGATTCTTCTAATATTGAATTTCAGTTATGCGAAGATGAAGAAGAATTGGCCACCGTCTCTATTGATCGGCGACTCAAAATAAAACATTCGACAGCACCCACTGATACATTTTCGATTGAAATACAAAAGGAGTGTCCCACATTAGCTAAAAAGGCTTTATCAGTTTTATTGCAATTTTCTACTTCTTATTGATGTGAATTAGGCTTCCCAACCCTAAATAACATCAAAAATAAGAAGCGAGAAAAACTAAGCTCGACTGAAGAGGAGAGGAGTGTCTGGTTATCACAATTTCGGCCAAACATTGAAGAAATCACGAAAAGACACCAAGCACAAGTTTCATAATAAATAAGTTGAAGAAATAGTTGAATAGAAACGTTGAAATAAAGTAAGTTCATATTTGTGTGTGTATTTTTTAAAAATCTATGGTATTATTTCATAGTATTTAAATGTATGCTCTTTAAAGATTTTGCTAAAGTGCGCTGTGATATTTTCATTTGCTCCTATGTGTGCTGTTGCTTAAAAGTGTTATGAAACACTGATATAAACACTTGCATCTCTTTTTAAAAGTCATGGCTATCAACACAAGTACTTGTCATATAAATTATCCTGATGAGGATAACAGTCCGAATAATATAAATAATATAAGTAATTGATATAATGGAATATGCTTACACCTGCGTTTCCCCTCATTGGAATATGATTGGCTGGTGTCCGTCATAAATACCGACGGACATGTAGGAGAGTCAGGAGAAAGCCTTAGTCTGAGAGCTAAGTCTATAACGACGCCCATTGGACTACGCCATTGATCTACACTTCTTACCTGCGCGTACCAATCGATTACTGCTACCGTATTCTACTTGGTTAAGGTAGCCAAAACCACTTAGCTACTTCGTTCAAATATATCCCTTTCCGGGACATATCATTAATCATAATACATCATCTCAGAGATATAGACAGGTACAGCATTAGTATTTGAATAAATGAATAAGTATTAAACTTTATATCTCACATTAGCTAAAAAGGCTTTATCAGTTTTATTGCAATTTTCTATTTCTTATTGATGTGAATTAGGCTTCTCAAACCTAAATAACATCAAAAATAAGAAGCGAGAAAGATCGCGCTCATCTGAAAGGAAATTAGGGGTCTGCTTATCACAGATTCGACCAAACATTGAAGAAATCACGAAAAGACACCAAGCACAAGTTTCACACGAAATAAGTTGAAGAAACGTTGTGATAAATATAGCGACAAAGATGAGGACACTAGTCCGAATAATGTAAATAGTGTACATAATACCTCATCTCAGAAATATAGACAGATACTGAAGGGCCGAAACGTTGTAATAAATATGGCGACAAAGATGAGGACAATAGTCCGAATAATGTAAATAATGTACATAATACCTCATCTCAGAAATATAGACAGATACTGAAAGGCCGAAACGTTGTAATAAATATGGCGACAAAGATGAGGACAATAGTCCGAATAATGTAAATAATGTTGAAGAAATAGTTGAATAGAAACATTGAAAAGTTTGTATTTGTGTGTGTATTTTTTTTTAATCTGTGGTTTTATTTCATTACCTTAAAAGATATATATATATATATATATATATTTCCTACAGTACTGTTTCGCAGCTCCTCAATCCGTCTAGACATCTGAATGCCTCTAGCCAGCAGATTTGGTGTCAGTCAGAGTTTCTACCACTGGGCTATCTTCATTCGACAGAGAGAAACAGCTAAATCTAGTGTATTGTTTTTACAAATGTAAACAAATGCCAATCAGCCGGAGTGCTCCAATTCATTTAACTGAAGAGCTTTGCATGAAAGCAGGTGGCTATATATATGTGTGTGTGTATTTCTTACAGAAATTCTTTTCTTGTGGGTTTTTATGTTTTAATGTATAAAAGGTAAAGGTAATACTTTTTTTTTGTTGTAACCATCGATAACCAATGACGGCTTGGAACGTATAATCAGTCAAGTGTTTCAATGTATCGGTCGGTTGAACCTGTAGGCTCACCGTGAAATATAGGCCCACAGACTGAACCCCATATTTGGGACTGATGGGATTTCAGAATCCCGTGAATATTAGGGATTCGAGTTATTAGCCCTACGCTTAACCAGTTTTGAATTCTTCGTTGTCCTTCTACTAGACTGGGTGCCAACTAAGGCTAAAGAAGGCAGTCTTTTTATATTATTTATCCCAATAGCTTGGGTGGTGAGAGGCAGATTCCCAAGGGCTTCTGTTTCCGATAAACGCTATGCTCGGTGCACATGTACAGTGAGCTTCTCCTATGCGCTGTGTTCCTTCAAGATCTGGGCCGTCATGACTCTCCACAATTCCCCATCCTTTAGGCCTCTTCACAATGTTTGTATTTTTACTAATCTTCCCACTCCATTTTCTGTAATGCATTTACACAAGCTCGTTAGGTAGGTTACTCGGCGTTTTCCTCAGACCCAATATAGCGATTTTCTAAACGTAGCTTAGATATGGCACAAGGCGGAAAGATGGGGTACCCACTGAGGATCAAACTCAGTCGTAGTTGTTCTAGCAAGACAAGCTTTCTAGCCATTACACCACACCGACGTACCCCGCTTTTACCCAATATATTCCGTGAGTGTCAAATTTTCTAATGCTGCTTTTTTATTATCTATGAGGAAAGTATTATAGTGATCTATCTATCTATCTATCTATCTATCTATCTATCTATATATATATATATATATATATATATATATATATATATATACTAGAATTTAGAAAGAAAGAAAGAAAGAAATACTGAGCTGTTACGTGACGTCTGTCCTTTATGGCAGCGAATCTTGGACTATTTCCTCAAAGATGAAGAAGAGACTCCAATCGACAGAGATGTTGTTCTACAGAAGGATGCTGAGGATAACATGAACCGAGCGTGTAAGCAACGACAAGATCTCAGAGAGTTTGCAAACAAGGAGGAGGCTTATAGTTAATATCAGGAAGAAGCAACTGAAGTTCCCGGGACACATAATGAGGAAGGAGGGTCTGGAGAATCTGGTACTCACGTGTCGAATAGAGGGAAAGAGAGACAAGAGAAAACAACGCATGACATACCTCACGGCCTTAAGCAAGTGGATGACAGAACGTGATCTGGGGGAGAAGGCAGAGGGAAGGAAGTTGTTGAAAGCTGCAAGGAGATAGAGGGAGGTGGAGAGCTATGATCACCTACGTCCTGAAAGGACACGGCACATAGAAAGAAATAAATGGTGTCGGCCATGATAGGAAAGAGAACCCCGAAGAAGCTCGTGATATTTTTGCGGTGATGTCTGTTCCCTTGCGCGTGTGGATGGTTGTCAAAGGAGGCGTGATATTCGCCCTGGAGTCGGCGAAATGTCGCTTTTCCGCGTGGCTGAACACCAGTCCTTTTGTTAGCCAGTTCTTCGATTTGTCATTTGTTTTCGTTATAGAATTCTCTATTCTAGATCTTCCACCCACTCTATCTCTTTCTCTCACTCTCTCTGTAGCTATCATTCATTCTATCTATTTCTCCCTCTCTCTCACTCTATGTCTATCTCTCTCTCTCCCTACTTCATTCTCTTTCTCATCACGCACAGGCGGGAAAATATCTTGGCTTTTTAATTATTTTACGTTTCAAATTGAGGTTTGCATGTGTGCCGTTCCACGCAAAGGTGCGTGTAGGTTTCTGCATTTTCTTTATGATGGGGATGTTAAGAAATCAAAGAAAGAAAGAAAGAAAGAAAGAAAGAAAGAAAGAAAAAAAAAATCAAAAAAAGAAGGAAAGAAATCAAAGAAAAAAAGAAAGAAATCAAAGAGAGAAATCAAAGAAAAAAAAAGAAAGAAAGAAAGAAAGAAAGAAAGAAGAAAGAAAAAAAAAAGAAAGAAAGAAAGAAATCAAAGAAAGAAAGAAGAAAGAAATCAAAGAAATCAAAGAAAGAAAGAAAGAAAGAAAGAAAGAAAGAGAGAAAGAAAGAAAGAAAGAAATCAAGGAAAAAATCAAAAAAGAAAGAAATCAAAGAAAAAAATCAAAGAAAAAAAGAAAGAAATCAAAGAAAGAAAGAAAGAAGAAAGAAATAAAAAAAAGAAAGAAGTCAAAGAAAGAAAGAAATAAATCAAAAAAGAAAGAAATCAAAGAAATCAAAGAAAGAAAGAAAGAATTCAAAAAAGAAAGAAAGAAATCAAAGAAATAAAGAAAGAAATAAATCAAAAAAACAAAAAAAGAAGAAAGAAATCTAAGAAAGAAAGAAATCAAAAAAAGAAGGAAAGAAAGAAATCAAAGAAAGAAAGAAAGAAAGAAATCAAAAAAAGAAAGAAAGAAATCAAAGAAAGAAAGAAGAAGAAAGAAATAAAAAAAGAAAGAAAGAAAGAAAGAAATCAAAGAAATAAAAAAAGAAATCAAAAAAGAAAGAAATCAAAGAAATCAAAGAAAGAAAGAAAGAAGAAAGAAATCAAAAAAAGAAAGAAAGATAGAAGAAAGAAAGAAAGTAAATGAAGGAAAGTCAGAGCGGTCGAGAGATTTATGAGAATAAAGAAAGGAACACGGAAAAAGAGAGAAAAAGAAAGGAAGATTGAAAGAAAGGGCAATGCATAAGAAAGAAAGAAAGAAAGAAAGAAAGAAAGAAAGAAAACGAAAATGAAAAAAGTCCGTAATACTGAGAAGCAATAATAAAAACGGGAAATGGAAAAACGTGAGGGAAAAATAAATTAAGTTTTAAAGAAAGGAAATTCACATGAAAGAAAGAAAGAAAGAAAGAAAGAAAGAAAGAAAGAAAGAAAGAAAGAAAAATGACAATGAAGAAAAGTCAGGGCTACCGAGAGATAACAGCGAAACATTTAAAAAAGAGGGTAAAAAAACAAACAAAGATTGAAGGAAAGACAATGAAACAAAAAAGAAAAAAGAAAAAGAAAGAAAACGAAAATGAAAAATTAGAAAAATCATCAGAATATTAAACGAAACGTGGAAAAGAGAGAGAGAGAAAGGAAGAAAGGTTAAAAGAAAGGCAATGCATAAGAAAGAAAGAAAGAAAAGAAAGAAAGAAAGAAAGAGAAAGAGGGAAAAAGAAGGAAGAGTCGAAGGAAAGGCAATGCATACCAAACAAAGAAACAAAAAGGCAATGTCAACCATATATCCTGTGAGTGACAAATTCTCTAAGCACCCTTTCCTCATTATGTATCCTAGGAATTTCAATTATTTTTGATTTTTCTTTCTTTCTTTCTTTCTTCTTTCTTTCTTTTTTGATTTCTTTCTTCTTTCTTTCTTTGATTTCTTTCTTTCTTTTTTGAATTCTTTCTTTCTTTCTTTCTTTCTTTTTTCTTTCTTTGATTTCTTTCTTTGATTTCTTTCTTTTTTGATTTCTTTCTTTCTTTCTTTGATTTGTCCTTTGCGTTTTCCTTTTCCTTAAATCTTCCATGCCGGTAACATGCTTTGTCCATAGTATTCTCAGCATCCTTCTGTAGAACAAGATTACATTTCCCTCAACTCACTTCCTCATCTTTAAGGCCCAGCATTCACTGCTATGGCGGATAATTGGAGTTATATAACAGTTCAGCTCATTGCGATGTGTTTCTAACGAAATTTTTCCTGTTTTTTAATACTTTGCTTAGCTTTTGGAATGCGACTTGGGATTTCGTTCTTACATTTTCCGTACTCTGTTTAAAAACTACGTGGGTATTCAAATCTCTGTACTATCCAATTCGTAGCTCGCGTCTTAGACTATTTCTCAGCAAGACAAGCATGCATTATGTTTTCATCCAAAAAGTCCTTTCTTCCCGTTTTATTTTACTACCATGATTAGGAATTCCGGCAGGTTTCTTTTCTGCCTGTCACCAACACGCGTGTCATCTTATAGGTTTGTTAAAATTGTGCCCACCACTAATAAATTCTGGGAGGATTTCTACTTCGCTTAAGAGTGCCTCGCTGTACAGGTTAAATAAATCCGGCGAGAAGACGCATCCTTGTCTTACGCTTTTTTTCTATTGACTTTTTCTTAATTCATTGCAGGCCGTTTGCTTTCACTGTATATTACGGATTATTCTAATATTTTTCCCCTTTTCAAAAATCAAGTTTTCCTAAGAGTTCAAATAGATATCTACGTTGTCCCTTTTCAAATGCATTTATGACCAGCTTAAAAAAATATGAACTAGACAGATAGATAGATAGATAGATAGATAGATAGATAGATAGATAGATATTTCGACGGCAATTACGAAAAGAAAGAAAGAAATGAAAGCCCAGACAGACTGATATACAGACATTACTTTAATAAAAAGAAGGAAAGAAAAAAAGAAACAAAAGAAAAAGGAAGAAAAAATATTGTAGGTAGACAGACTGACAATACTTCATTCAGTAATTCAAAAAGAAAGAAAGAAGCAGACGTGTGAAGATAGATAGATAGATAGATAGATAGATAGATAGATAGATAGATAATGAACAGACTGATATATATATATATATATACAGAGAGAGAGAGAATGAACAGACTGAGATAGATGAATACATAGATAATGAAAAGAATGAATAGATAGATAGATAGATAGATAGATAGATAGATAGATAGATAGATAGAAGCAGCTTAAGATAGATACGAGCAAAGACAGATACGAACAACGATAAATAGATAGATAGAGAGAGAGAGAGAGAGAGAAGCAGATAGATACGAATAAACATAGATAGATAGATAGATAGATAGATAGATAGATAGATAGATATGAGCAGACCAAGACAGATACGAGCAGACTAAGATAGATAGATAGATAGATAGATAGATAGATAGATAGAAGCAGGCAAAGATAGTTACGAACATAGATAGAAACAGACTAAAATAGATACGTACAAAGAGAGATACGAACATAGATAGATAGATAGATAGATAGATAGATATGGTAATATATTTCAAAATGAATTTAAATTGATTGGAATTTTTTAAATCGCAACAAAGTGTTGATTTTAGCACAACTTAATTCATTTTACTTCAAAAAATGAAATATAATTTTCGGAAATTTTATTTGAAGATGATTAGCAGATTTAAAGTTTAATTAATCAGATTTGAAACAAATATTACTTTTACTTTAAAACATCGCAAAAAGCATTTATAACACGAGGTGTGGTGTTTTTATAAGGTGTTGAAAACTATCGCGATAGACTTATGTTTAGAAATCTTTTCTACGAGGGACGTTACCTTTAAAAATTACTTGAATATAACTTGAGCGCATTTGTTTTATAATTTTTTAAATACCCAGTAATCTTAAACATCTACGAAAATATTCTAAATAATGTAATGTTTTATTGAATATTAGGTACTTTGGTTTTAAATTTGCTATAGTTACCGCTCTTATTTTCTAATAATGTCGTGTGTGAACGCGCGTATTTACTACAATTGGCACGTTTATACACGAGTACAAAAATTCAAAATTATTTTTAAACTACTGGAGGTCACTGAATTGTAATATACTTTTCCGTTTATGATGAATAAATACCGACTTAATTTTGACTTAATAACAGTAGCAACTGAAATTGAAAACAATTCTTGTAAAAATTCATTATTCATCGAAATCTTTTTTTCTTAAAACAATAGTGTCGATGATGTATCTTATTCATGAAAGTAATTAGTTTTGTTGCATTTTTATTTTACGATTCAGAGCAGAGTTTCTGTAACTGTCTGATCAAGAACAATTGATGATTTAAATTCTCCAAGAACTTGTGCTTATAATTAATATAAACATTAAGCCCTACAAAAATGGATTTCCCGAAATGTCATAAAATTAAATAAGTATGGGGTAACAGATGTGAGAGATTTTTCTTTACAAAGATTTTCTAAAAATTAAGCGTTTCTAAAATAATTTCATTCATTTGTGAATAAGTCCTGAAAGTTTCATTAAAATCAATGCTTTTCACCACAAATGATGCTAAAATTCTTTATGCTCCACTATTTTCACCTGCTAAAGCATGACAAAAATAATAGCAATGTTTGATCTACATAGCCTAAAAAACTGTGTCAAAAGGACTTTTTCCCTTGACACCGCTATTATTTTAACTGCCTTCACTCCCTCTGCAATATGCATTGTTTTAAAAAGCGATTATTAACATTCTAATAAAACCTAAATATATGAAAGGGAATTTATACATTTTCTTTGTTCTTTAGAATTGACAAAACAAAAAAGAATGACACCATTCATTAGATTGTTTACTGGAATGATTGGCAAAACATCGGGTAAACGATTCGAACTTTATAAAATGGTAAAGAATAAAGATTTCCTTATAGTTGGTTCACATATTTTAATAATTTAGTAAATGTTTATAAATTTATGAATCAAAAATTGTTTTTATATTTATTACTTTATAAACTGGCAAATGATATATGTCGCATTGCATTAGATTTAATTGTATTAGTTTTTAGAATATTGTAAATGTACACGACTATATCAAGAGATCAAAAGAAAATGGTTGAATCCATCAACACAGCAATAAAAACTATTTCCACACGTGATAGTACTTGACGTAATTTTCAGTTGACAATATGAATACTATAATGTTTTCTAAATTCTTCTAGTTGCTAAGGAAATTTTGTTTTGTTGTTAATAGTTACTTTGTTTTCAATAAATTCATTTCGTTTTTGCCCTGAAAAAAGTTCACATTGGACGAAACGCGTCTGCTAATAATACATTTTTCCTATTGTCTTTTACCTATATATATATATATATATATATATATATATATATATATAATTACTTATTTAAAAATATGATTCCAACTCGCGACATAAGAGGTCTCATGTTTCAAAACAAGAGCCGAAAACTTCAATATAATTATTTGAATTAAATTGAGTTAAAGTAAGCTCTGTTCCATTTTCAAGCGAAATTTTTTTTGGAATAACGTATTTCTGAAATTTACGTGTTTTAATAATTGAAATCAAAATTTCCATGGTAACAGCTAGGGCGAATTGTTTTAAATTGGGTAGGCGTGTGTTGGGTGCTAATAATAATAATAATAATAATAATAATAATAATATATATATATATATATATATATATATATATATATATATATAGTTTTATCCCTTGTTTCCTGGTTTAGGATTGTGTTACCAATTTCTTTTAAAGTCTTTCTCTTTCTCTTTCTTTGCCAGTAGCCCCTTGCATCATAGTAGCATTATCGCCTTGCTTGTGATGAATTGCTTAATATATATATATATATATATATGTGTGTGTGTGTGTGTGTGTGTGTATGTCTGTCTATTTGTCTGTCTGTCTTCTGTCTGTCTGTCTCTGTCTCTGTCTCTCTCTCTCTCTCTCTGTGACCATATTTCGACCGCATGATAAAGTGAATGCTAACAAAAACTGCTGGCTCTCTCCTGATGATTGGTTAAGCCAATCATTGACAAGAACAAGCAATTTATTACAAAGCACGAATGCTCACCGGCAAGTCCAGATCTGCGCTGTTTATATAAGCGAGGTCCTCTGTCGAATGATAAAATTCCCGCACCTCCGTCAGAAAGTCGACCTGATCCTTTTTCTGCTTGAATGATTTCTGGAGTTGAGGCGTGTACAGACCCGGAAGAATCAAGAGAGAGAGAGAGAGAGAGAGAGAGAGATGGACGAAAAATAAGGGGTCGTTAGAAGTCGACTTCTGTCCTGTAGCAGATATTTTCGTCGCCTCAACGCACACTATCGAATAAAAGTTGTTCAGTAATTCGCTTGGATTCCATAAATCTGTTTTCTGATAGTCACCTCCCCACTGCACACTTATTTGTATGCCAAACGTTATCTAGTCTGGCGCAAGGCCACACCTCTTGAAGCAATCGGTGTTCTTAAGTTGTCATCTATCTACGGCCTCGCTGTTTCGGTTATAAAATGTTAGTGGTATCAACGTGACTTTATTTTCTACATTTATTTACACACACACACATACACAGAGAGAGAGAGAGAGAGAGAGAGAGAGACACACACACACACATGTATATGTGTGTGTGTACCTCCTCTTTTCTCAATATTAAGTATTATAAAAAGAAATATAAAAAGAAATTTTAAAACTCTCCCTTCCCTCTCTAAACTCGACCATGTCTCTCACACCATCCCTCACCACCCTCTATGTCAACTTATATAGGCTTAATACTGCTCGTCAAAAGGGTAAATTAGAATTTTATTTTTCGTTTCACCTTTTGAAAGTGAAGTGTGAGGATCCAGAGAAGGATAAAATTCTCTGGTGAAATAAATTATTACAATGGAGCCTTAAAGTTTTCTTTAAATCAAATTATAAACACACACACACACACACACACACATATATATATATATATATACACACACACACACACACACGTATATATATATGTGTGTGTATGTATATATATATATATATATATATATATATATGATAAAATATAGTTTTAATGTATGCTATATTTATAGGTAAAAACAGGGATCAGCAACCTACGGCTCGCGTGTCACACTTGTCAATGTAGCATTCTTTAGTCTTTTTTTTTTTTTAAATAAGTAAAAAAGCGTTCGGTGGTCATTTGATAAAATATGGCCTGAGGATACCGTAAGGTTGAAACCAAGGTAGCAGATTCAACTGACCACTGATTTTTAAAGTTTCGTTTAGTAAGGTCTAATTATAGGATACAGGTTCGATTCCTATAGGAGGACGCATATTTTCTATGACAATTTCTCAGAAATTCAGGTCGATAAATGTTGTTAATACAGTTTATTATAAACAGAGCATTACTTAAATATTTGTACCTATAAAAAGAACATATAAACATAAAGAATGTCTTATATATATATATATATATATATATATATATATATATATATATATATGCTACCATTATAACCCGTCTTCGACCGGGTGTTTCATTACTGGGAATTTTGCCACTCAGTTGAAGCAGTTTAAGTTTAAAGTCAGTCCACCCGAAAATCAATATTACTAACAACATTTGGGTGCAACTGAGGCACATCCCCAAATAGGGGGTTAACAATTTGAATGGGGAGGGGCCGTTTTTGCGTTCTCAATTTTGCAAGGAAGGAACCTCTTACATGAACCGTCATAATAATAATATACGATAATTTTTATTTGTAATATACTTTTTTTTATAATTCTAATAATCTTTTGCCTTCGATTTCAACTCTCTAAACTGATTGTACGCTTTTTTTTTCTTTTCTTTTTTTTTGCAGGCATTAAATTTTGCCTTTGATTTTTGCGCAAAGTGTAAAAAATCATTTTTTTTCGATTTTTCACCTTCAAGGTTGAAATTTTTCTCCATTCAAGTTGGTCTCAAAACCCTGTTTACCAACTAACCAAAGTACGTAATCAACTAATTACACCTTACATTCCAAATAAATACAGCATAAAGTCAACACACGAACTAGTCCAAATTTTAAAAACGAAATTCGTCCTAAAACTAAAAAAAAAAAAAACCCTTGATGTGCATCAGCAAAATTCCATTTTATGATCACCAAAATAACATAGACATACAATACGATGGTTTCTCCATGGGTTCCCTTCTTGGACCAACATTTAGTAATTTCTACATGACTAATTTAGAAAATAACGGGCGTAATACCACAAGAAACGTGTGTGTATGTTTGTGTTCGCGTCTGTACACTCTCTATAGGTCTTTCTCTTTCTCTTTCTCTTTCTCTCTCTCTCTCTCTCTCTTTTGTTAGTCATATATATAAATATATATATATATATTCAAGTGTAATGTCAATCGACATCTTCTGATCCCGTGATCCTTTCCTCAAACACGCCTCTTTACTCTTGGTCTCATCCTTTGGAACCCCTTGCGTGCTAGTGGCACTCCATCTTGCTTGGGATGTGTGTGTGTGTGTGTGTGTGTGTGTGTGTGTGTGTGTGTGTGTGTGTGTGTGTGTGTGTGTGTGCGTGCGCGCAAGTGCAAATATATAGAAAAATAGGAAAGAACACGTTAGGTAAATAATCCAAAATTCTTTAGTATTTTTTTTTTCATTTTTTTAAAAAACAGTGCTCAATACATAGGTAGACCCTAAATTATAATTATTTTTTATTTTTTTAACGATGGAATCATATTTTTTGAAATAATTATAATACATACATATATATATATATATATATATATATATATATATATATAATTGCTTTGCAAAAAGTAAATTAACCACTAAGATAATATTTTTAAAAACTGTCTCTTTTTTTTCATATGTTCAACAAATCTTCATTAAACTATATATACATTAAGAAAAAAACTTTATTAAATCAATTACAAATACTTTCGAAAAAATTTTAGCAAGCTGGAATAAAATATTAAAAATTTGGCAAAAGTTAGTGAACACTTACATTAAATATTTGGTGACTGCTATTTTTTAGGTTTCAGTGAGTCTTTTTCTGTAATCTTTAAGTTTTTGGTAGTAGTCAGCGCCGATTTTTGACCATTCCTCTTAGCAAAACTCCCACATTTGCGTGATTTTACATGGATTTCTTCCATGCAGGGCCTTCCTTCTCTTGAATCACAGATTTTTAATCGGGTTTAGATCAGGTCTATGGCTAAGCCGATCCAAGACTTAAAATGTCTTTTTTACAAACCCATTCTTTTGTGGGATTGCTTTGATGCTTCAGATTCTTTCTGCTGTTGAAACTTTCAGTTCCGACCTAAAGCCAACATTTGAACTCAACACAAGACACTTTCGTTCAAAATTGCTTGCTATCTTGCAGTGTCCATTGTGCCGTTAATGCGTATTATTTTGCCTGTTCCAAATGTAGCAAAGCACTCCCACATCATAATGCTATCACCGCCATGTTTAATGGTTAGTAGCAAATTCTTCTTTTCAAAAGCCGTATTAAAATCTCGTCAGATATACTACCTATTGTTCCTCCCAAGTTTGGTCTCATCCGGTCATAAAACCTTTTGGCAGAATGTTTCTAGCTTACTAATATGCATTTTGGCATAGTTAAGGCGAGTATGTCTGTGCTATTTCGTAAGGAATGGATTTTTCTAGGCATTCTCTCATGAAAATCGGCGTTGTTAAAATTTCGTCGCATTGTAGATGTATGCACATTGATTCCGACATTGGACAGTGAGCATCGGTGAACGTCAAAGTTCACAGTAGGATTTGCCTGGAATTACCGAACTATATGTTTATTTGCTCTTACCGTTATTCTTCGCGGTTTGGTTTGGTTTGTTTTATTTTACGGCATATCAACCTCAATGGGTCATTTAATGAATGACAACTTTTTTTTTTCGAAAAACTTTTTCAGTTAATTTTTTTTCTCAAAAATGTATAGCTGGTAATATCATTTTTTCTAAAACGTATAGCTAGTAATATTATTTTTTCAAAAAACGTATAGCTGGTAATATTATTTTTTCAAAAACTTATAGCCGGCAACACTATTCTATTGTTCTCATCTTTTTCGCCATATTTATTACAGCGTTTCGGCCCTTCAGTATCTGTCTATATATCAGAGATGAGGTATTATGTACACCATTTACATTATTCGAACTATTTCCCTCATCTTTGTCGCCATATTTGTCACAACGTTTTGGCCGTTGTACGCTCCAGCCTAAGTGAGAGAAATAAATGGTTCAGTTCGACATTCCAACCACCTGAAGGAGGCTGGAGCGTACAACGACCGAAGCGCTTTGATAAATATGGCGAAAAAGATGAGAACAATATTCCGAATAATGTAAATAGCGTAGTATTTTGTCTGTTCGAGCAGCAGCAAAGTACCTACAAATCATAATGTTGTCACCGCCATGTTTAATGGTTGGTACCAAATTCTTCTCTTTAAAAGCTGTATTAGGAGCTTGACAGATTTACCACCCATTGTTCTTTCCAAAAGGTATAGCTTGGTCTCATCCGACCATAAAACCTTTTGGCAGAATGTTTCTAGCTTATTAATATGAGCTTCGGCATAATTGGGATGAGCATGCTTGTAATATTTCATTACATTGTTCAGACTTTGTCGCACTGAAGATGTATGCCCAGTGAGCCTTGGAGAACCACAGAGGTCACATCAGAATTTGCCTGGGCTTGCCGAACTACATGTCTACTAGCTCTTGCTGTTATTTTTCCCAGACGATCACTTCTTCATTGTGATTCCTTCATACTAAGGGTCTTCCATTTATAAATAATTGGTTTTACGGTGCAGAAGTGAACACCAAATCGTTTTGATAGATTTTTAGCCTTCTCCATCATTATCCGTTTCAACTATTCGAATTTTTAAAGCTTCAGGGTCTATTTTTTCATCTTTGCATATATATATATATATATATATATATATATATATATATATATATATATATATATATACACTGAATCATTGCTAATGCAATTAATGGCGAAATTTCTTCGCTAACAGACTTAATATAAGCTTTAACCTACGAACAATCCACTGAATGATGCGATCCTTATGTATAAAATTGTTGTCAGATGGATCTGGTTTATTTTTAGAGCAGTAAGTACTTTCGGAAACTTCATGTTCTCATCATCAGGCTGTAATTTTTTCCTTTAAAATCAAAACTCGAAGACGAAATAAATGTATTTTAGACCGAAAGATGTTTTTTTTTAAAGAATGTGTTATTTAGTAACGGTTATATAATATTGGAACGTGCAATGCTAAATTTCAAATATTTCAAGTGAGAATTTTTTATATGAATTTTGTAATTTGGTAAATCCACGAATTCTTTTTTTTTTTGTAAGCGTTTTCCAGTTAACGTGACATGAACTAAGTACATAATTCAATTAATAGATTGATATGTCATAGTAGTTTTTATTTTCTCCGGAATTTCGTACTGCGGATCAATTGTTTTCATAAACGTATTATATTAGGCAGCATATATTTTATATTATAAATAGATAAACATACATTGAATTAATTAGCAAAATTAATGCAATTAATGGCGAAATCTCTTCGCTAACAGACTTAACCTACTAACAATTCACTGAATTTTATACATAGGGATCGCATCATTCAGTGGATTGTTCGTAGATTAATGCATATATTAAGTCTGTTAAGTCTGGGTATAACGAGAAATTACATTCCTCTTATCGGGATATTTGAAGTTTTGAGGAGCGTGAAACCACCTCTGAATTGCTGTAGATCCCAGGTCCACCTTTTATTCGAGGGGTGGGGTAGCACTGGTTGAGGTTTTGAGGAGCGTGGAACCACCTCTTAATTGCTGTTGTTCCAAGGTCTACCCTAACCCGGAGTGATAGCACCTGTTAGGGTCCCAGCTATGGGCAAATTGTGAGCAAAAAACAAAACCCTATGGAAGTACAAAAATGCATCTTTATAGTGAAAATATCAGCAATACATTTTTATATAAAAATTACAATCAACATGAAAGAACTCTTTCCTGACGTTAGTCCATAAAATATCCTAATCCTTTAATCCATATAACATCCTTATCCATTAATCCATATAATATCCTTATCCATTAATCCATACAATATCCTAATCCATTAATCCATATAACATTCATATCCATTAATCCACATAATATCCTTATCCATTAATCCATATAACATCCTTATCCATGAATCCATATAATATCCTTAACCATTAATCCATATATCCTAATTAATTAATCCATATAACATCCTTATCCATTAATCCATATAATATCCTTATCCATTAATCCATATAATATCCTAATCCATTAATCCTTATAATATCCTTAATCATTAATCCATATAACATCCTTATCCATTAATCCATATAACATCCTTATCCATTAATCCATATAACATCTTTATCCATTAATCCATATAACATCCTTATCTATTAATCCATATAACATCCTTAACCATTAATCCATATAACATCCTTATCCATTAATCCATATAATATCCTATAATTTCTTAAAGAAATCAAACTGTATACGAAAATATAACTTCAACAAAACACACGGATCACGTAATTATGTTCATATAGACATATACAGTGTATGCCCCCAAAAATGACATCATTTTAAAAGCAATTATCTTAAAAACTACTAAATCTAGCTCAATGAAATTGAACAGTTTAGGTGTTGAACATCATAAGTTTATTATGGGACCAATTTCATAAGTGTTTATATGTACACCGCCTGTGACACGGCACACGTCAAGGCGGTCGTTAAACTCTTGTCAAACACACTCATGTTTACGATGGTCTACCAGATCCTTTATCCCTGTATAAGTATGCTTCCTCATTAAATTTTTGGTGCCGAGTCCAAATTTGTTTGCCAGTTGGTGAAGTTTTTCAAAATTTTGCAATGAAGGCACGCTGCACAGTTTTGGGTGACTGTGTGCGAGCAGATTCCAAGACGCAAAATGATTTCTCTTTGAGAGTGAACGTCATGGCTCAACCTGAAAACGGAGCACAAATATGAAAATTACCAACAATACATCAATCAATATGAAAGAACTTGTGGTGGGGACTGTGGCGGTTACGGTTTGTTGTAGGAATGGCGGTTGCCACTTGTTGTTGATAGAAGTCAGACGTAGAAGAAACGCAAGGTTCAGATACTCCTGCCCGCCGAGCCCAACTACATAAAAAGGTTGGACTTTGATTAAGTCCAAGGAAGAAGGAAAAGAAAGCAAACAAAACAAGACCGATAATATATGTATATATTAATAACAAGTTACAATACATGGAAACAGTACAAAGGACGAAGTGTGTGTGAATATTCTGTGTGTGCGTGCGTGTGTGAATATTCTGTGTGTGCGTGCGTGTGTGTATATTGTGCTTAGCGTGTTTCCACGCTATTCCTTGTTATCGACTACATTTCGAGGTTGATAGTTGAAATCCTCTAGGAATAAGAGCGTTTACCTCAAGGTGTCAGTGCACAGGCCTGAAAGGAAAAAAGAGATCGAGGCGAAGGGTCATTGGCTATTTATAGCCAGGAAAGAGGGACCCCTGGTGAAAGGGTTACGAACTGAAGGAGGAGTTAACTCCGACAAACTCTTTCTTGACGTTAGTCCCTAAAATATCTTCATCCATTAATCCATATAATATCCTAATCCATTAATCCATATAATATCCTACCATTTCTTAAAGTAATCAAACTGTATTTGAAAATATAACTTCAACAAAACTACAACATAAAACACACATATCACTGCCCCTAGTAATTATGTTCATACAAACATATACAGAATGCCCCAACCCAAAAAATGACATCATTTTAAAAGCAATTATCTTGAAAACTACTAAGTCTCGCTCAATGAAACTGAACAGTTTAGGTGTTGAACATCCTAAGTTTATTATGGGACCAATTTCATAAGTGTTTTATATGTCCACCGCCTGTGACACGGCACACGTCAAGGCGGTCGTTAAACTCTTGCCAAACATACCCATGTTTACGATGGTCTACCAGATCCTTTTTGCCCTGTATAAGCATGCTTCCTCATTAAATTTTTGGTACCGAGTCCAACTTTGTGTGCCAGTTGGTGAAGTTTTTGTTTTCCATATTTTGCAATGAAGGCACGCTGCTCAGTCTTGGGTGACTGTGAACGGCATGGCTCACCCTGAAAACGGAATGAAAATAAAACATTAAATATAAAATCTTGATCTGTTTCTATACATTCTGTGAAAGTTTAAGGTTATTTCAACAAGAATTGCCAAAATTATTGGCCTGCGAAATGATGTCAAATCGCCAGTGAATAAACTCAGGCAATACCATATGGAATTAAGTAGATCACGTGACCATAGAGAAAACGCATACATAGGACGTAGCGTGACGTCAAACGATCGTTATTTCTATTCTATCCTCTATTACTATTCGGATCTCTATTTCTAGTCTATCATCTATTTCTATTCGAATCTCTATTTCTAGTCTATCCTCTATTACTATTCGGATCTCTATTTCTAGTCTATCCTCTATTACTATTCGAATCTCTATTTCTAGTCTATCCTCTATTACTATTCGGATCTCTATTTCTAGTCTATCCTCTATTACTATTCGAATCTCTATTTCTAGTCTATCTTCTATTACTATTCGGATCTCTATTTCTAGTCTATCCTCTATTACTATTCGAATCTCTATTTCTAGTCTATCCTCTATTACTATTCGGATCTCTATTTCTAGTCTATCCTCTATTATTATTCGGATCTCTATTTCTAGTCTATCCTCTATTACTATTCGGATCTCTATTTCTAGTCTATCCGCTATTACTATTCGGATCTCTATTTCTAGTCTATCCTCTATTACTATTCGAATCTCTATTTCTAGTCTATCCTCTATTACTATTCGGATCTCTATTTCTAGTCTATCCTCTATTACTATTCGGATCTCTATTTCTAGTCTATCCTCTATTACTATTCGGATCTCTATTTCTAGTCTATCCTCTATTACTATTCGGATCTCTATTTCTAGTCTATCCTCTATTACTATTCGGATCTCTATTTCTAGTCTATCCTCTATTACTATTCGGATCTCTATTTCTAGTCTATCCTCTATTACTATTCGAATCTCTATTTCTAGTCTATCCTCTATTACTATTCGGATCTCTATTTTTAGTCTATCCTCCATTATTATTCGGATCTCTATTTCTAGTCTATCCTCTATTACTATTCGGATCTCTATTTCTAGTCTATCCGCTATTACTATTCGGATCTGCAGTTCTATCGTCTATTATTTTACGGTTCGCTATTCACTATACTATTTCTCTATTCGGATCACTATTCCTTGGTTACTATTCGAGCTAGTATTATCGAGCAAGTGCTATTAGTGCCAGTGTTATTCGAAGGCGTCTGACTGTAGTATTGTTCAACGGCGTTACTATAGTTGTATCTGCGATTACAAAGTCTCTACTACAATGAGCATTACGAAAGTGACAACGAGTATTCGTTGACATCCCAAAAGTGTCAGCAGAGTGTTCGTTGACATCACAAAAATCAGGAACACCAGACCAGAAATGGCAGCAATATTCAATGGAGGGACGGATGGTAGATTTTCTCTGCTCTATTCACTATACTATTTCTCTATCCGGATCACTATTCGCTGGTTACTATTCGAGTGAGTATTATCGAGCAAGTACTATTAGTGCGAGTGTTATTCGAAGGCGTTTGGCACCAGCATTGTTCAACCGCGTTACTATAGTTGTATCTGCGATTACAAAGTCTCTACTACAACGAGCATTATGAAAGTGACAACGAGTATTCGTTGACATCGCAAAAGTGGCAACGAGATTTCGTTGGCATCACAAAAAGTGTTGAACATCATAAGTTTATTATGGGACCGATTTCATAAGTGTTTTATATGTCCACCGCCTGTGACACAGCACACGCCAAGGCGGTAGTTAAACTCTTGCCAAACATACCCATGTTTACGATGGTCTACCAGATCCTTTACCCCTGTATAATCATGCTTCCTCATTAAATTTTTGGTGCCGAGTCCAAATTTGTTTGCCAGTTGGTGAAGTTTTTCAAAATTTTGCAATGTAAGCACGCTGCACGGTTTTGGGTGACTGTGTGCGAGTAGATTCCAAGACACAAAATAATTTCTCTTTGGGAGTGAACGTCATGGCTCAACCTGAAAACAGAGCACAAATATGGCGTTAAATATAAAATCTTGATCTGTTTCTATACATACTGTGAAAATTTGAGGTCATTTCACCAAGAATTGCCTGCGAAATGATGTCAAAGTTTTTGGACACCCTGTATATATATTTTTTTTATAAATTCTTATAACACACATGGCACAGTGGATAAAGGCGTTGGTTAGATCCAGTAACAGGACCCAAAGAGTGTAAGTTCAATACCTAGTTAAGGCAGTGGAGAACTTTCAGAGGGAAATTAACAGGAGATAACTGATAGCTGACATCCATCAAACATGGCACGTGGAACTAGAACAGTCTACCCCAGTGAGCGAAATAAAGGGTTCAATTCGAAATTCCAACCACCTGAAGAAGGCCGGAGCGTACAACGGCCGAAACGTTGTGATAAATATGGCGACAAAAATGAGGACAATAGTCCGAATAATGTAAATAATGAACATAATACCTCATCTCAGATATATCTATTTTGCCAGTATCATTGTAGGATTTAACAACCCTGCCTACAACACTCTTGGAACGTTTCACTTTCTCTGAAATCTCTCTAATGGTGTGCTTTTCCTTGTGTAGCTTCACAATAGCTTGTCTCACAGAGTAATCAAGTTTTTGGCGTTTAGCCATGGTGCCGGCTGATGCAACGTTTACAAATGACTAAGTAAGATTTATTCTTTAGAGGAAATAAAAAAAATTGAATATAGCATACTGTTTACATTGTTTTTCTCAATTTTGTCCCTTACTTTTGGACGATCCTATTTTGAAAATAAATAAATAATTGTTATAATTCTTTTTCTATCCTTTGCAAATGATTCAAATTTTAGTATGTTATTATGGATGATAACGACTACCAGTTGTCAAAATTTCAGCTTTTCACAGTTGTTATTTCTAACAAATATTAGGTTTTAAAATTTTGTCCCTTAGTTTTGGACGCTACTGTATATATATATATATATATATATATACAAAATGCAATATATAAAAAAATGAAGACAGTTGAAGGGACCAAAAAATGTAGACTGATTCTCATAACACACAATGATAAATGATACACAAACAAATTTTAAAATATATAAAAATTGCTCAAGGTCGTGCTCTACACCTCAGCGCCAAAAAGGTGTTACTTTTACCCTTGTTTATTCTTTCTTTCTTTTTTCCTTATCTTCTTCCTTATTTTTTCGTTCTTTCTTTATGTCTTAGAAATTTCAACTCTTCTCTTGTCCCTCTTATTCTTTCTTTTTCTTTTCTTATTCTTTCTTTCTTTTTTCTTTCTTTCGATTCTTTCAGTCTTTCACCTCTATTCTTTTTCGTTTTTTTTTGTCTTTCTTTTCTATCTTCCCCACTTTTAACTCTCTTCTCGTTCACTTTCCCCTTTCTTTACTTTTCATCTTCCTTCTTTTACCCCTCTTCTCTCTCTCTCTCTCTCTCTCTCTCTCTCTCTCTCTTTCCGTTATTTTGTTTTTTATTTCTTCCTTCCTTTCTATTTTCTCCATCACCCCCGAACTTTTTATCTTATATTTGCCATCTTTTTCAGTGTTTTTCTTTCTCTTTTTTTACGTCGACATAGTCTTGATAAAGGGCGTTCCAATAACTTGGACCGATTTTAAACTTAATTCACATTTAAATCGGTCCAAGTTATTGGAACGGCCTTTATTTCCCGATTTTTTATTTCCATTTCCATCCTCCATCCAAATTCTGATTCGTCTTAACCCCGCCCTACTCAACAACGCTTTCTTAGTTTCCTTCACTGTCGTTAAATCTTTGCGTCTTAGTGACTTTATCGCCTTAAAATTTGGCGAATTTTTTTTTAAATTTCTTTTTCTTTCTCCTAACTTTTTCCTCTCTTCCTTTCAGCAACGTCGATATCACGTTCGCTTTTAAATTCAATTCCCGTCATTTCTTTTCAGTATTCTTCAACAGTCTTCTGTCTCCTTCTTTCAGCCTTTTGCTTTGCTTGACGCAAATTTCTTTGCGAAGTTCTTTACTTCATCCTGGCCCTGACCCACTCCTTTCAAAGTTTGGGTCGTTATCAACAGTACACCAGCCGATGTTCTTTTCACCCACAGCCAGAACACTGGCACTTACTCGATTACTTAACAGCAACAGAAGCCTAAAAGATCGCATTGGACGCACAGGAATTTCAGAGGTTATCAAAATAAGGTCAGTTTAGTCGTCCGAGCCGAGCGAGAACTCTAGAAGATGAAACTTTTTTTTATCAATTTTAGAGTTGACATACAAATCCAGGATCATGGCTCAGTGGTTACAAAAACAGATTTACAGGCGAGAGGATTAATTCATTCAAATCTAATTAATGTTTCTCGCGGTCTCTCTGTCTGTCTCTTTCTCTCTCTTTCTGTCAGCGTCTGTCGGTGTCTGACAGTATCTATCCGTTTCTGTCTGTGTATGTTTCTGTCTGTCTGCTTCTGCCTCTGTCTGTGTCAATGTCTTTCTGCCTGTCTCTGTCTATCCCTTTGTATGTCTATCTGTCTGTATGTCTCTGTCCCCTTCTGTCTGTCTGTGTTTGTCACTGTCTGTATGTATTTGGCCATTTCTTTCTGTCTGTGTCTGTCAGCATGACTTTGTTCTTTTTTGTCTGCCTTTGTGTCCGTCTGTATGTTTCTGTCCCCTTCTGTCTGTCTGTGTCTGTCACTGTCTGTCTGTATTTGGCCATTTTTCTCTGTCTCTGTCTGTCATCATGACTTTGTCCTTTTTTGTCTGTTTTGTCTGTCTTTGTGTCCGTCTGTATGTTTCTGTGCCTTTCTGTCTGTATCGCTGTGTACGTCTGTGTGTTGCCTATCACTGTCTATGTCAGTGTCTTTCTGTCTGTCACTGTCTGTTTCTGTCCGTATGCCACTGTCCCTATCGGCAGGGTTAGGGTTGGGTTAGGGCTAAGGTTAAGTTTTTTTCTGTTTTCAAGTAAGGCGTTTAGCCATCTTGACACCATCTGTCGTAAGAATCACTGAAAAACCCTTTGAGTTATTCATCGAGTAAGAGAACAGGTTAAAATCGTTTTGTGTCTTCCCAACTCAGCAATGTAGAGAGGAAAATTATCCTTCAGGCCAACAAACATACTCTGACCTCCATCTTCAAAGCCCATTCAAGAACCATCGAGAGAACAGTAGAAAGTAGCTCTCAATTGTCAGGAATTGTGGCAAACATTGCTGTTAGCGTGAGTAGGGCTATTATATGGAAAGTTCCCATTATTTCTCATATGTCATTCTATGATGAGAATGAAATAATTTTTCAGTAATAGAACAGGCAAAAATTTTGGAAAATGAAAAGAGAATTTTTCCAAAACAAAATTAGTAAGACAATGAAATAAAATAAGAATTTTGTTTCTAAATTAGTAAAAAGAAATAAAAAAATAAAATAGAACAAAAATTGTACAGTCTGACAGACCACAAATAGATCAGCTACTGTAATGTTCGTTATATTCTCAGCAAGTTCTCGCGTGATGTCTATTTAAATTGTAATTGTGATGTAATTCGTATTTCTGCAGCCAATGAAATCTCGTACTAATTGCGCCCTGAAGCCATTTAAGTTTCAAACGACAAAGACAAATTGATGACACGATTCGCGATTGTGTAAGGGGAGATCAATACTCGCTGATTGATTCTTTCCCGCTTGTTTGTGCTTAATTCGATTTGATTGATTATTTGAAAAACCTTATGATGCAGTCTTCCTAGACTTGCTCTGCAGAAGAAAAGAAAGAGGACATATGCTATACAGAGAGAAATAAAATGAAAGCATGAGATCGATGAAAGGCTGATACTATACTGCAGAGAAATATGCTGATAAGTCATGAGAAAGAAAGAAAGAAAGAAAGAAAGAAAGAATAATAAAATTTTAAAAAAGAATAACTCATGGTTAGGAAGCGGGATGAAACACAAAAAGAGAAAAAGGAAAATTTAGATAGATAACGAACAGAATGAAATAGATAGATAATGAACAAAATGAGATAGATAGATATAAATAAACATAGATAGATAGATAGATAGATAGATAGATAGATAGATAGATAGATAGATAGATAGATACGATAAGACATAGATAGATAGATAGATAGATAGATAGATAGATAGATAGATGATGAACAAAATGAGATAGATAGATAGATAGATATAAAAAAACATAGATAGATAGATAGATAGATAGATACGAATAAACATAGATAGATAGATAGATAGATAGATAGATAGATATAAAAAAACATAGATAGATAGATAGATAGATAGATACGAATAAACATAGATAGATAGATAGATAGATAGATAGATAATGAACAAAATAAGATAGATAGATAGATAGATAATGAATAGACATAGATAGATAGATAGATAGATAGATAATGAACAAAATGAGATAGATAGATAGATAGATAGATAGATAGATAGATAGATAGATATAAATAAACATAGATAGATAGATACGAATAGACATAGATAGATAGATAGATAGATAGATAGATAGATAGATAGATAGATAGATAGATAGATAATGAACAAAATGAGATAGAGATAGATAGATAATGAATAGATAGATAGATAGATATAAACATAGATAGATAGATAGATAGATAGATAGATAGATAGATAGATAGATAGATAATGAACAAAATGAGATAGATAGATAAAAAATAAACATAGATAGATAGATAATGAATAGACATAGATAGTTAGATAGATAGATAGATAGATATAAATAAACATAGATAGATAGATAGATAGATAGATAGATAATGAACAAAATGAGATAGATAGATAGATAGATAGATAGATAGATAGATAGATAGATCATAATTAAAAATATTTTCTAGAGTACATTTTAGTGCCGATAATTACACTGCCATAAGTAACAATCAAGGCCAATAATTGTGAGTCGCGAGAACAATTTTGATAATATACTTCTGGATCTTCCCAATCATCTTTCTTTTATTTCTTGAGTTCTATCTTCAAGCAAGACTTGAACCGCTCCAGTCATTCTCAAAGTAGGAATTGTGTTCACACGCAAAACGGATACAGTCAAATATTTATAAAGCTAAGACATCAAAACAGGAAAGTATAGAACCATGGGAGATGAGACCGATGATTTT